>VDFB02027216.1:0-47318 GCA_007258455.2 Sequoia sempervirens | reverse complement strand
CAAAAAGTGAGTGTTCATCTCAATTATTATTCAAGCTCATTTATCTTAAGATATATTCTAATTTGATTTGCCCTAATTATTTTGTTATACCATTCATTTCCTTTTCCCCATCCTATATTTGTATTTTTGCTCATCTTAGAAAGGGACAACAAATTCAATATCTGCATACTATTGAAAGAAGTGACTTAGAAATGTGATCACTGATGTGACTTGGGTTGCATTCAAGATCTCTGCCATGGTGGAATTAGATTCCTTTCTTTCTTCATACCCACTCCCACGCATCAACTTGCAGAAAAATATCATAGCGTTTTGAAACATTATCGTATATCCGGATCTTCCATTTAATGATTTCATGGATTAAATCATTCAGAGCCTTATTAGTCTTCCACTTGGGCGGCAGCACCACTGTTAGTGTTCATGCCATGCAAAAGAGGAGAAGCACAGAGGGTCCACACAAATCCCACAACCTCATCATCCTTAGATTTGTGATCATCCATGCTGTCGTTCACAGATATTTTTACAATTGGCCACTATTTTGGCTGTTCAACACAGTTTTGCTGTAATTTATCTTGCCGACAATCTAATTATATGGGTGATCGGAGTGATCAATAAGCAGCAACTTGCTTTGACAACGTGCATTTTAGAAGGAAACCGGCAACTTCTTCCTTTCTGATTCGGGCGTGGAATGAATTTTTAGCTCATTTATCTAGAATACATTCTAATCTCCAAATAATAGATGAAGTTCTAAGAAGTTAAATGATCTCTCACATCGAATTTCATTACAAAATTCCTCTATATAAATGTATAAAAACTTGATGATAGAATTAGGTATTATGAAAAGTTTTACTTTATGTTAATCTTTTATTAATCTTGAATTAATCTTTCATTGTGAAGTTAAACGAAAATAAATATAAGTAAAGTGTCACATAATAAAAGTATTTGTTGTGAGGTAGATAAAAATGTATCATTTAGTTGATAGATGATTTGACATGACATTACAACTTAGAGGTAGGTTAGTAATAGTTTGAGATCAATAAATGCTCAAACTTAATCTATTTTAGAGAGTGAATATTGTATTAATTTTATAATTGTACATTTTAGATTTATAAAATAATATTATATAAATATATTATACATTTAATTAAGAATATTTGTTTTTTATTAGAGGTAAAATATAGGTTTTGAAGGGCCCCAGAACCTTTTACATTAGAAAGCAGCTAAAATAAAAGATAATAACATAAAGTAAAAAACAATCCAACAACAGTGACCCATCAGCAAAAAGTCAACCAAGAAGGAGGACCCCACTAGTAGCACTACATGCTTTTTAGAATATCCGCCGCCTCCACATCACTAGCCACAACCTTCTGTGTTTCATCCAAAACATCAGAAACTTCCTTTTCAGAAGCCCCAACCTGAGCTATAGTTTTGTTCCTAGTTATGGCTCTAGGTCCATCTGTATTTACCTCAGAAATCAAAACAATACCTTTCTTCCCACCCTTCCTAACAACACCCTCCTCCTCCATCAGCTTACTAGTAGCACCACCCACTTCAGCCTGAGCACTATCTTTACGCTTCTTAGCACTAGGCACAAGAGAAGTAACAACAATAGAATCAAATTTACCTTTATGCACCTCCCCTCCTCTCAACACAATATCCCAGATTTTCACCATTTTCTCCTCAAGGGTGAGGATTCTACCTTCAAGATTCTATTTCATTTTAAGAGTTTCCTTTGCAACAGTATCTACCATAGTATTTAAGGAATCAAACAACTCATCAATCTGATTCTGGACAGAGGACCCCTCAGACTTACTAACCACACCCCTAACTTTGACATTAGTTTTATTGAGCTCATGAAAAAAATATTTAAAAAGTTTAAACAAGACAATGGAACCCTAATGAGTAGTTCCAAGCACATCAAACAAATCTTCTCTATCAATATTACGAACACCTTTCCCCAAATCATCTTCCTCCTCAAAGGAACTAACCCTATCCTGACCAACATGGGTGTCCTTACCTTTTTCAACATCAACTGAAGACTTGAGTTTGTGGATGGAGCTCGCTATTTCCTCTGCCACCGCCTTTCTCTTCTTAAGCCTCTCCAATTTCACATCCTAGGTTTCCACAACAACATCAACATCCCCAGACTTATCTTTCAACTACATGTCTGGCTTGACACTTGGGGAATCATTAGCATAGAGGTTGCCCGAAATAGTGAGAGGAAATTCCTTCTCTAGAATTTGGGTTGCAATCCTCAAGACCCATTTCTTCATGCTTCCCTCTTCCAAATCCTTCTTCTACTTGGCAATAGGGGGTGGCAAGGAAGCCTCACCATACAAATCACTCTTCACCTTTGCACCCCTAGTCGGAAAATCAACAACCTCTTCATCGCTACATGTCAAATAACCCTCACTAGCACATGATTCCCCTTTTTTCCTCGTAGCAGGGGATTGTGGACCCCCCTCCAAAGAAGCAAAAGAATTAGGAATGTAGTCCACATCTTCCTCCAACTGCGACTCTCTTTCCAAAATCAATTTCCTTTTCTTGACTTTTTTGTTGTTTAGTTCTTCTTTAGAAGCAATCTCATACTCCTCAGCAAGTTTGGACTATTTACCCTTTGGGGTGACCATAGGTTTAGCAACCTCAAAAGTCTTCACATAACTAGAGATGAGAAGTATTAACCCACATGCAAGATGAGATTTTTAGGGTTTTCCTTGTGATCCTTAAGACCTAAATCAAGAGACATTAGAAGATAATAAGGGAAGGAAACCATCTTTTTATGTCAGAAGTGATTAAGCAAAATGAAATGGTAAGCATTAACTACTAAAAATCAACCTTCCAACATTATGTAGCGCATTAGCTCTTCCACAACATCACCCCATAACACCTTAAGAGAGCTTCTTTGATATCCTCCACTCTTAGTTGTTCTCAATCCTTCTCTTCATCATCTTTAAACAAGATTTTCATAGTGGTCTATGCCTCCTTTTTATCCCTAAATAATTGTATGCCATCCATAGCCAAGCTAGTAATACCAGCTATAAATTCTTCATTGACCTCAAATTTCTTCCCATAAAGCTTGAGCACCCTATCATTCCATCCTTTAGCAAAAAGCGTCGTTACATGAGGATTATTTCCATCTAACTTCTCCAAGGAGTTAACCCTCCTTTCTCTAGCACCTACCAAACCTCCTTCTTTTTAACAACTTCACATGAGAAAGGTCCAGCCCTATTCCTATCTCCATCCATAATGCCACAATTGTCAGAAATAACCAACTTGAGAGCTCCAGGCATAAAGTGCATAGAAAACTCTGGACAATAGTGTAAAGACCACCCAAAATTTGTGTGAGGCCAAAATTGGAACAGGGGAAAATAAAGACCATAGAGTACCCTTCCCTATGACACCCAGCTCCCATACCATTCACTTGATTCAAATATTGCTTACCATCCTTTCTCATGATAACCAACCACGTGAATAAAGGCATGCATGCCGCCAACCATAATAAGAAGTTAATCAAATTAAAATCAGCTATCATGGTTCATAGCAGCAATAAACTCTATAGGGAGAGGGTCAATAAGACCCCAATCCCTAAACTCTCTAACACCAATGTTAGTGAAAATGTTCACTAACCCATTACCTTCTCTCATAATGTGAGATATGTAAAAATCATCAAAGGATTTCAAAATATCTATAGAATCCTTTATCAATGACTCAATAGTCCAAGAGGGGGGAATGCAAATTTTCAAATTATTTATGATATTCAAAGAGTCCCCCTCCAACCACACTTTCCTATAACCTTTGGTTTGTGCCAATTTGAGACCATGATAGGCTGCAACAAATTAAGAATACTTGTTAAAAGTAATTTTATTTTAATATAAAAACTATTAATTTTAAGCATTAAATTTGATTAAATTAAATTAATAAACCAATTATTGTAGACATTACTTATTTTTAGTAAATAAAAACAATAAAACATACAACATTTATAATAACTAATTCCTATATTCTAGGATACTTCATGCCTATATTCTAGCTTAATGGGAGGAAAGGGAAGCTACATATTAAATACAATTTACATATATTTTATAAATATTAACTTATTAATACAAAATTTACATAATCATCATTTAAAATAGATGCTTAAAAATTATAATAGCACCTTATATTTATAATACCTATAATTCACCTATTTGTAGTTCAACTTATATAAATAATGCATATGAAAGTAAGACAAAATTCATTATAGAAAAAAAGGAAAAATAATAGTTCACCTTCATTTTTCCTAAAAATTCATCCATAGTGCACAACTTTTTAGCCAATCATATTCACAAGAAATAATTTTTAAAATTTATAAAGTTAAATATTTTATATGTTCACTTTAGGAAGATTGAATTTTATTTGAAGACATTTTGTTTTTTGTTTTTGATTAGGTTAAAAAATAACTTATTAATAACTAATCAAATAAGAATAAATAAAACTCATTGCAATAGTATTTCCTACCAATAAGTACTAATAAAGTAAATCTAAACTACTACATGTTTTATATTAGGTAAGCAAGGATTTTGGAAGGGTCCATACCCTTGTACAGAAAGAGAGATTAAGCATAACATGACAACAAAGGACAATCAAGAGACTCAAAGAAAGTTAAAAAAAGAGACAATTCTTTACAAGCAACCACCTCAAGGTCAAGGTGGTTTGAAACCAAATTGCTCCAATGATTTTTGTTTCATAGTGCACGATTCTTCTAATTCTAAACTTCATTTTTAGTATAAGGAGGATACATAAGTTCACAAGTAGATATATCATTCAACCTTGAATTCTTGAAAGAAGTATCCTTCTCCATATAGTCAACATGTACTTTACCCCTACATTCAACCTTTTATGCATCCTCAAAGGTAATGTACTTCTCAACAACATATAGGGTTAGTACCTTTCCTCCAGAAAAAATGGTATTTCTTGTTGTTATAGAAACTAGCACTACTATGACCTACTTTACAAAAATAGTAGCAAACTACTAAATAGTCTTTTATTTCAATTCATTGCACCCAAATACCATATTTGGAAGAAAAATAGCATGAGTTACAAGCTCCTTGTTTTCCTCCATAAGCACACAAAATCATGAAAATAGAAAATGCTTCTTAAATTTTGTGACTGAATCAACATTAAAGTATTTCCTAAGAATTATTTCCTATAAGCATAAAAAAATCCTCATCCAAGTATTCCAATTACAACATCGATAGTCTAACCCACACAAGAAACTTGTTGGTATCATCACACAAAGGATTAACACTTGGAGACTAGATTTTAAGGTAAAGGCAATTCTGCTCCATAAACCAAGGACCAACTAAAAGGGTCCTTGAGCAATCATCCCAATTGGAAAATGAGAATAAGAAAAAATATTTAGCATAGCAACAACTTCTACCATACCTCTTAGGTTCTAATGCTAAATCACCCATCTTCTAATAAGATCAATTTTGGGGCAAGTTTCGTAAACTATCCCAACAACTGAGTTCCTAAACCAAGTAGATGACTTTCCAATTAACAATTTAGGGATAACAAAAATCTGTTAGAATTGGCTATGGAGATAGCCTACCAAGATCTAGAGGCTAAATGGAAATCACAAAGAGAGAATATGGAAATATGATTTAATTGATGTGTAATGTATGAGAGACCCCTTGGTTATATAGCCAAGGTGAGACATAAGATGTCATAAGATTATGATAAGTGTCTTAATCATATGACCTAAAACAAATAATCACATCTACCTAGGTCAAATGTGTTACAATTCAAAGGATAATATAACAACTAATGACAACTAACACCTTCTAGAAATATTCCTTCGTAGGACCTAAGTAAACTTAACATGTAAATAAGTCTCATAAGTCCCCTAGTAATGAATTAACTAGGTACAATACCTTATTTACACCGACACCCCCCTTAAGTGTAACTTAGGGAGAAACAAATTATTATGCAAATGACACAAAGATGCAAGGATGGGTCTCAACTACTAGGCCATGTTGGAAACAAGCAAAACTGAGAGGTTGGGGGTGAATCAGTGTTGTGCAAAAATTAAATTTATTATTTTGATCTTTAACTCACTTAAGCTTTCAAAAAATGAAATATGCATGAACAAAAAGAAAACAATCACAACACCATAACACTAGGATTTTTACGTGGAAACCCTATTAGGGGAAAAACCACGGTGGATGGCCAATCCACAATATAATCTGACTATACCCAAAAGAAAGATTACAAAATGGGAATGCACTTGCATTTAGGCACACTGCCTAGAGCTCACTGCTCAAAATAGAAAGGCTCACTACCTTACAATGATTTAGATTAGATCCAAGAGAATGAACTAAAGGAATAGCATCTACAAATTCTTTATTATAGTTCTGGTTAAACTCAACAGTCGATCTTCTGTCCTTTCAATTGATTCAACAATTCTACTCTGCTCTACACAAACTCGCACTACAAAAACCTTGATGCACAAGTAAAACTGTGAATAATCACTTAATCAACCTTCTGATAATCACAAACACCCTTCAACACATCTTTCACACACACAAAATTATATAACTGATCACTTATATATATCCACAACAAAGGATTTAGTCGCTACAAGTCGGCTTCAATTAAACTTAAAAATATTAGCAACTGTTGGCTCAAATCTTGAGTAATATCCAATGCGCATCCACAACGGTCATCTACAGCTTAGCTTGGACCCAAAACATAATGATCAAACACAAAAATATTCGAATAAACATTCCTTGAGTATCTGCATCACATTATATGAACTCAGTTGGCCACAAAACACTGCTAAACAAAAAGATATCAACTGGATCTCCAAACTTACACATAGCTTGGTATGAGGCACTAAGATTTATGGATAACATAAGAAATATACTAATAAACCTCACATGAGATCCACAACTCAAAATAGTAACAAAAAATTTGCATGTGAATCGATGATCACCAAACTACCAAATGCTCTATTCTTCTGACTGTTTGCAAACTGTCTACTCGTGGGAGAAAATGATGATGTACGGATTAGTCACCAACTAGGGTTGTCATCAATGAAAACACTTCAAAGCATTTTTAGTGTCTCTTGCCAACAATCTCCCCATTTGGCATTGATGGCAACACTTAGTGAAAAATGACTAAGTGTCAAATCAATACCACCATGAACTACACTACCACTTCAAAACTCCAAAAGGATCTACAATATAACTCCCCCTAAGATGACTCGGCATTTTTCACTATATAACTCTCCCCCTTTGACATCAATGGAAAAATTGGGGACTTGAAGAACAAAATTTCAAAACTGTACAGGCACAATTTGGTAACTTACATAAATTGGAAAATATATGCAAAATTTCTCTTCAACATGCTTAAATTTGTGTCCCAAACCTTTTTGAAACTCTCCAGAATTGTTGTGACCACAAAGAAAATAAGACATAGTTTCTGCAGCTTCAAGATTTATTGGGTCATGAGCTTCCATAGCATCTTTGGCTTCTTTTAATGCATTTTCCATTATTTAAATCTTTGGAATAATTAGTCCTCTGAGTTTTCATGCTCTCCCTACAATCCTCTCATTTTCATGCTTCAAACTCCTTATTTTGTCAAGCAAAGATATTACCTAACCTTCATGCTTACCAACACTACCGACTAATGGATCAAAGGCATCAGAAAGAGTAGCCAACTATTTTTCAATATCCTTCACCTTCTTCTCATTGGATTTAGTGAATTTTGACAAAACTAAACATGACTTATACACTTTTCCACCTTTAGATAAAGTATCTTGAATATTTCTCATACAGGTGGCTAGCAGAGTTTTATCTTTTGCAAATAGTTCTTTCAAACCACCAAATCTTTTTTCCTTAAACTCCATATAAACTTTAATCATGGCTGATTTTTCAAAACATTCAAAGTGAGAACTTACAAAATTTATGAGCTTCTTTAGCTCATCGAAAAAGGAACCAAATGGATCCTTTACATGAGTAGGCATTAATTTTTGTAGGACTCTGGATGAAAGGCTTAGAAATTCACTATCCTCTATGTAATACTTCAAAAACTTCTCACTAGCCTTAGCTTGAGCAATTGAAGCAACCTTCATCATCTGAATTGGGGATAAAGTAGATAGATTGATCGATCTTTCATCCAATTCAGGATCAAACTATTCTTGTTGTTCCATCAGAGATTTTTTCACTTCCTCGACAGTGTCTCTTGCCTCCACTTTGATTTCTTGAACTTTTTCTTCTTCAACCTTGGGTTCTTTAGAGTTTTTTTTTGGATTTCCTTTAGGCACTTCAACTTCTGCATTTTGCACCTCCTTCTCCTCAACTAATACCACATTAGGAACTTCAATTTCCATAGGTATTTCTATATTTTCCACATCAGGAAGAATCATAAAATCCTTAGCATCTACATTCACTTCCTCATTTTCTAGGACATTTTTAGTATTTACTTCCTCAACATTAATCTTATTCTTTAACAGAAATGCTTCCAAAATTTTCTTGGTTTCAGTAACCACAACATTAGTTTCACTGATCATGAGTTTATTCACCCTTGTCTTGCTTTTAAAATCCTTCTTGGCCTTTTCAAGGAGTGAATTCATCTCCTCAAGTGACATTTTTGGACATAGATCTACAAGAATTATTTTCCTCAAATTATTTTCTTTTGTTCTAGAATTTAATCTTCTTGACTCCAAAACATCATACAAAATCTTGGGTAAGCCAGATATGATTTCAACAAGAACTTTATTGAAAATTTTCATATGTTTAATTGTGGCTTCTTCAAGAATTCTTTGACCAGATTCATCAAAAGTTTCAAACGATTCACAGAGGGGCTTAAGATTACCATCCTTAGTAACTGCATTCTCAACTTCCTTAACTAACATACCAAGTTTATCAACTTTCACCTTCTTTTCTTTTTCTTCTTTACTGGAAGATTTTCTCTTGTTTAACTTGATAACCTGAGTTCTGGTAGCTTTCATTTCTTTCAAAACTTCCTATGATTCAATCTCCTCATCTTCTGAAGTGGCTTCATATGTCCTTGTGCTTTTATTCTTCTTCCTTTAACTGAAATCCTTGTCTTGAGTTGGCTTGGCTATAGGAGTGGATAGGGTTGGGGAACTCCTAGTAGATCTAGTGTAGGCAGAAGATACTCCTAGACTAGAAGAATTGGTTTTTGCTGACTCTTTTGTTGCTTCAACCTCATCTCTCTTTATTCTTGCTTCTCTCAAAGCTTCTATAGGTAAGCCCATGCTTTCTGTGAAGACTTCTACTTCTTTCCTTACTCTTCTAACTATCTTAGGCTTCTATAATTGATCATGGACTTGCATGCTCTTTTCTGGATAGGTTCCAAACCTTTCTTCTGCTAGATCCAAGGGCATGCTCAACAAGTGTTCTGCATACATATTCAAAAAAAATTCCTCTACTTCATATCCCATGGGAGTTATCCATATTGTTCTGGGATCAATAGCTTCAATATGACATTGGTCAATATCCACCATGAAGCAGATAATATATTTTTATTGTTCCACAATTGAAGTGGGAATTATTTAGCTAGCATGCATCATATTCTCAAAAAAATTGAAGTACCCCCAGAGGGTAGTATTCCTAATTTGTTGATCACCAATTCCAAACAACATGTTCCTTATCTAAACAACTACAGGCTCATAATTTTTCCAATGTAATTTTCCAATACCTAGAATCTCATTCATGAAATAGAAGAATAAACATAGTAGAAAATTACTGTATTTGAAAGTATTATTCTTTTCTTTCTTGATGTTACTCAAATTCTCCATCAACTGACTTCTGAGCAACTCACACAAGTCATAATCAACATTTTGTTTTACCATCTCATAAGCTACATAGATGGTCATACCAAATACAAAATTATCCTAACTTGAATGATAGATCTTGTATCCAATGACCATTGATGTGAATTTTACATCAACTTCAACAATGTCTTCTATTGTCATTTCCCTTTTGTCCCATTGAGTACCTGTTGCATCAGTAACCTTCTCATTCTTCACGGATTTCAAGACTAGAAGTCTTCTAGTGGAATTCAAACTCATGACTGCACATATAGCCTCTTACATAATTTTAAATGGCACATCCAACCACATGAACTTGTCATGAACATGGCTCAAAACATATTGCACCCATTCATTTTCTTCAAATATGGGAAATTTTGCAAACTGCGTGAACTTCTTCTCTTCTAGGGTTTTAAATTTTGGCTTTACAGTAAGATCCTCTCTAATTATATGATGGGAATATAGATTCATAATTTGAGAGCTTCATAATTCTTCAATATTGGCATGTATATAAGCCCTAATATCTTCAGTATGCAATACTCTGTATGGTATAGATGAAAATGCACCTAAGGGCTTAGTCTCAATAAACTTATAAGGATGCCATTTGAAATTTGGACGAGGCCTATCCTTGACTTCGACTACTGGAGGAGTGGACATGATTGCAAATTCACAAATTCATAGGATTTTTGATAAATACCTTTCTGTCGGATCAAAGTTTGATCGCAAAACCTTCTTCATGCTTGAATCTCTCCACAATTTAGCAAAGTTCACTCTAGGGCTCTCCAAACTACTTTCCTTCAAAATGAAAAGTGACAAATGAAGGATTAAAATATTCTTTTATCATCCTCACACCTAACCCTTTTTGTTGCAATAAATTATTTTACCCTAACTCATCTGGTTATGTACTGAGATAGACGATTCTTCTACAGATCTCCAAAACTCTGCAATATTGCTTCTAATTGGTTGAACAACATCTAAAAAGTATCAATTCACTTACTAGACTTGTCCACATTTGAGTATCAATTTCCTACAAGGGGTTAAAATATTTTTCTAACAACCCCCCCTAGGCCAAAGGCCTAAAACTAATTCTTGGAGGAATTACCAAAAGTAGATTCTGGTGCTGGCATATTTCCTTCAATAGAGGGATTCTTCTTCACCCATTTCTTCTGTGTTTTCCTTCTGATCACATTAGTAAAGACTTTACCTTTTCCCTTAACATCTTGTTGCATGTTCTATTTTATCGGACCTCTCTTGTTCCAATAGAATCTAGCACTGTGGCCAATTTTTTTGTAGTTGTACCACACAACATTTCTCTATCCAGGCCAATTGTTTTGATAATTTTGTCTTGATCTGCATTGGTTAGCAATATGCCCAAATCTATTGCATGCATAGAATCTAGCATCTCTATGAAAATTATTCATCACAACTCTACATTCACTTGACTTATGACCATACTTATAGCAATTAAAGCACTGACCTGAGAATGATGGTCCACTTGTGTTCATCCCGCTCCTACATCGAGAAGCCATATGACTGAATTTGTTGCAAGCAAAATAGTAGCCATTGAATCTTTGAGAATTTGGTTGTCTTACCAGATTCCTTCTAGCTCCATTCATCTAATTTCCTTTCCTAAATCTCCCTTGTCTGGATTTCTTTCATCCAGATCCAAAAATTTCTCCTTCTTCATATCCAAGACCTCTCTTGTCACCATCAGTCCTCTATCCTTTGATTGGTTTGTCAAGTTTGACTGACCTTGCTTTGAATTTCTCCTTGTACTCATTTGTAGCAGTGAGTTCATTTCTGAGATCATCAAGATTTTTTTCACGTACTTCCTCATTGTTTTTTAGATTACTCCAGTTCATTGTCCAATCAGTTGCATTGTTCAAATTTTTATTTCAAGGATTGTGCAAGCTTTTCTTCATTCTTCTTTCTATCTTCAATCTCCTTGGTCATCTTCATCATGATAGATTCCATCTCACACTTTAGAGCAACATTTTTTCTAGAAAACTTTTCACATTCTTTTGTTTTCTCCTTCAAGGCATGACTGAGTTGTTCATCTTCCATGCTTTTGTTCTTCTGCTTAAGTTGATCACACAATTCCTTTCCTTTCTCCCTTGATTCATTGATTTTGTCTTTCAATGACTGAATGAATTTCTCTACACTCTCAATATTTTCTTGCAATTCCTGGTTCTTAGACTTTCACTGGTCAAGATCATCCATTGCCACCATAAGTTGTTGTTGAAGACTGCTTGTATCCATTGAAAAAATCCTTCCAAGATCTCCCCAATCTATTAGACTTCTTTCGAGGAACTTGGCTCTGATACCAATTGTTGGAAACAAGCAACATTGAGAGGGGGGGTTGAATAAGTGTTGTGCAAAACTTAAATTTATTATTTTGATCTTTAACTCACTTAAGCTTTCAACAAAAGAAATATGCATGAACAAAAAGAAAATAATCACAACACCATAACACCAGGATTTTTACATGGAAACCCTATTAGGGGAAAAACCATGGTGGATGGCCAATCCACAATATAATCTGACTATACCCAAAAGAAAGATTACAAAATGGGAATGCACTTGCATTCAGGCACACTGCCTAGAGCTCACTACTCAAAATAGAAAGGATCACTGCCTTACAATGATTTGGATTAGATCCAAGAGAATGAATTGAAGGAATAACATCTACAAATGCTTGATTACAGTTCGGTTAAACTCAACAGTTGATCTTTTGTCCTTCTGATTGATTCAACAATTCTACTCTGCTTTGCACAAACTCGTACTACAAAAACCTTGATGCATAAGTGAAACTGTGCATAATCGCTTAATCGACCTTCTGATAATCACAAACACCCTTCAACACATCTTTCACACACACAAAATGATATAATTGAGCACTTATATATATCCGCAACAAAGGATTTAGTCGCTACAAGTTGGCTTCAATAAAACTTAAAAATATTAGCAACTGTCAACTCAAATCTTGAGTAATATCCATTGCCCATCCACACATTCAGTCATCCACAACTTAGCTTGAACCAGAAACATGTAATGATCAAACAAAAAAAAATTGAATAAACATTCCTTGAATATCTGCAACACATTATATGAACTTAGTCGGCCACAAAACACTGATAAACAAAAATATATCAACTGGATCTACAAACTTACACATAGCTTGGTATGAGGCACTAAGATTTCCAAATAACATAAGAAATATACTAATAAACCTCCCATGAGATCCACAACTCAAAATAGTAACAAAAAATCTGCACGTAAATCGATGATCACCAAACTACCAGATGCTCTATTCTTCTGACTGTTTCCAAACTATCTGCCAGTGGGAGAAAATGATGATGTGTGGATCAATGACCAACTAGGGTTGAAATCAATGAAAACACTTGAAAGAATTTGTAGTGTCTCTTTCCAACAAGCCATTTTAGGTACCCATGTACAAATGCAAATGAAATCTCTCACAAATGGAGAAAAGGAAAAAACCCAGTGGGAAAAAAATCCTCCCCAAAAGAGAGATCAAATACAATAATGTTCTCAATGAATTATGAGAAGGCCAAAACCCCATATGAGGAAAAATACCCCCCATAAGAGAGAAGAATAAGAGAGACAAGGAAACCCCCCTTAATGTTGAGTTTCTTGCAATGATGGTAGAAGCTCGACATTGAATGTTGAAGATGATCCAATCTTGTCGAACAATGCTCTTTCCCTTAGTAAGAAACAAAACCAAGAATGTATGCAATATCTCAAGAAAATGGATGATATGTGATGTCTCCAAAGCATGCTCAAGTGTCTCCATGTTGATGTCAAAAGCTGACACACTCCAAATAGGCATTCTAGGCCACACTATTGAAGAGGATAATCCAAAATCTAGTAGAGATGAATGTAGAACACAATCCAAAAGTATCCACGGTAACATCAAACTATGAAGAATGATCATGTAGATATTGAACAAGAGGGTCAAAGTGTTCCTTTGTAACAATTGAAGAAGGATCTTCTACATCAAAGAGAAGATGAATGTCATCAATGATGTCTTCCAAATCTAAATTATAAGACTCCACAAAAAAGTTTGAAATACCTATCAAGAATTCATCCAAAGTAACCAAATCTAAAAGACAATGAATATCCTGCTACACTGAATCACAAGAAGCCATATTCATAGCAACACAAGATTCCTTAGGTACAATAGTGGATGAGGGAGATGAAATGCATGAATCAAGAGCTAGATCCCATGTGAGAACTCACAAGTTTAAGAAGCCAAATTTCTCCTCTAAATCATGGTTCATACTTGAAGTGTGATCAACAACTGAAGGAACAATGTCACCATTAGAAGAAAAATCTACAAAGATATGTAACCGAGATGAATGATCAACCATCCCAGTAGCAATGATCTCTCTACTCTTCAAGTATCAAATGATGATTGAATCAGGAGTGAACTCCACAGTCCTCCCATCTCCACCATTTGTATTTTGGTATATGGAAAGAATATTGTTTTTCAAATGATGAACACACAAAACATCCTAAAAAGTTTTTTACCCAAAACCAATAGACCCCTTCCAAATTATACTCATGTATGTATTGTTTCCCATCAAAATAGGAGACATAGTACAAGGTGCAAAAGAAGATAATATAGACATCATAGATGTCATATGATGAGATGCTCCTAAATCTAGAAGTCATCTCCCTGACCCATGACCTAAAAAAGTACAAAGAGAATTTCCTTTATATCATGATGGAGAATATTGATCTTAGTCCTTTTTAGACCGTTTTAAAGGAGGTGATCTATACATTCTAGAAGGAAAATCAATGGAATTATTTTTGAGAAGATGTTTCAACTCATCAATATCTTTCTTATAACAATAGTGTTCTTCGTGTCCATCCTTCTTGAAATATGCACAAGTAGGCCTCTCCTTCTTAGATGATTCCCCTTTAGAGGGAGAGAATCTTGATTCTTTATGTGGCTTGTTATTTTTCTTCTTTTGATTCTTATCAACATTAACTGATTCTTTATGTACCTTAGACTCACTAGCCAACAATGCTTGTGAATTGGAAGACTTGATTAGACCCATGTTCATTAACTTAGCTTCCTCTTGAATTAGGATATTTTCAAAGTCATCAAACTTAGGATCAACATATGATGCTTCCATGGAAATTTGATGGGTATGAAAGCCAAAAAAAATCCTAAATACTTAGGACCAAGCTTGGATAACACATTCAAAATCAAGTGTAAATCATATTTATCAATGTTGCATTCTTTCAATTGTGTTCTTAGTTTCTTAACTTTGGAGATGTAGTCTCGGATGCAATCAAAACATTTAGGATCAAGTTTCATCAAATCATTATCAATCTGGTATCCCCCAATCTTATCTATTTTACCATACAATGTTTCAAAAGCCTCCCAAGCCTCTTTAGGTGTTTTTCATGATTAAACATGAAATTGTAAATCAAATGAGACTAATGAACATATGAAATCAAGTATTTTCTCACGATAAAGCTCCCCTTTTTCCAATTCTTTAGCATTAGTAGGTTGATGAATGGTTTCCTTTAGATGACCTATTAAACCTTTCATCATGAGATAGTTCCATACTAATTTTCTCCATGTAGCATAATTATGTGGAGTTAGGAGTTCAATTTGAGATCTACCCATTGCAAGAACACAAACCAAGAAAAATATAGCAACCAACCACTACAAAATTAACCCCCCCCCCCAAAAAAAATTACTCAATCAAGAAACCCCCCAATACAATATGATTTGTAGAACTTTATACTTAGTGAAATTATAGGTGCCACCTCAACCTAGATAAAAACAAGAGTTTTTAGAAAACCTTAAAAAGATAATCATCTCACTTGAAGTGGAAGAGTGGGGCACTTTCACCACTAAAGATACATACACGCACCCATCCATACAAGGGAAAAATCTATTGTATTCCATCATATCATTGTTCCCAACAACCACATATCACCATTTCATGAGGTAGTTTCCATTGTTAGGGTTTTTGATGCCTCCATCTTCCAATGTATTTGTTATGCTCAAGTTTCTATACATCCATCCTCCAATGTGTAGTTTAAAATACTCCATGTTAACCACAGTGTAAAAAACCTAGAAAGGGAGGTGAGGAAGAAAAGGGGTTATAAATTTTAAGCTTGTGAGTCCCATCCTTCATGTGTTATTTATCAAATAGAAAAATAATATTGAAAAAAATCCTCATATGACCTGTTACCATAATCATCATGTAGTAAAATTCTATTTTCAAAGGAACTTTTATATATGGAAGATAAAATTCTTGTGATTGATGTGATTAAAATTGATGGGAAAGGTTGAACTGATGTCACTTCTTGCATCATTTAATAATTCAATTATCCAACTGGGTGTGTCTTAGACCTATATGCAATAAGGATGTTTCCATGAATTGGGGGGTTTTACACTATAAAATGTGACTTTTGGTTATGATTTATCTTCATTAGGAGCTTTCAAGAGCTCTCGGGAGTAGATCTTAACAACTATTCTCTAACCTATTCTAAAGACTTAATCCTAACTTAACTCTTAACTAACAAATGTTCAGACTCCAATAACTTAGTTAAGAATTCATTTGACTTAATTGTAATTGATTCATGGAAGAATTAAGCTAAAAACCGAATTTACTTTTAATCTAAAATTCAGAATTAAAATGTACTTGAAAAGGAAATCTATTTATGTTTGTAAAAAGAGTCTATTTATGTTTACAAAAAACAAATATTAACTTAGAAAGCAATAATACTAAATTCCATGAATATATTCCAAAAAGGCTTCAATTTCATCTTTCCATAAGTCATCATTGTCTCTTCCATTAAAACTACATGCATTTGAAAATAACCAATGAGTCTAATTTCTATGAACAGTAATTAAATCTACAGTAAATCATAATGAATCATTTTAGGAACATAATGAATTTAATCTAAGAATATAAGCATTCGTATTCACTAACAATGATTAAATAGAAATCAATATTCCTACTTTCCAATTGAGATGAATGAAGTAGAAATCAACTAAATCAAAGAACATAACACAAGGTCACCTCCTTCAGTTGAGCAGGCCCTACTCTTCCTCTGGTGGGACCTAAACAATGATATTCAAATCAACTCCTTATTTTCATTCCAATTGGCCAAAATAGGCGAGTATAACAAAAGTGCAGATTACCAACATTACAATGCTAAAGTGAAAGATTAACTCCCTCCCAAACTAAAACTAAGGATGGATATTTATAAGAGTATCCACTTATTTGAATACAAAAAATGGCATAGCCTGCCAAGATACAAAGCAATAAAATTGAACTAAACAGAACCGAAAGTATCATAAAGAAATCTGCCACATGATAATAGATAAATAGGAAATTCTCAAACTGACTAAAGAAGTCAATTCAGAAACACTCATTAGGATCTAGTTGGAGTGATAAGGAGCAAGACAAATTTCAAGCTTGTTCAATAGGGAGTTTAACACATCCACCTCATGAAGTCATCATTTAATCAACCGAACAAAATCCTAAAAGATAGTGCTATTATGATAGCAAAAGATCTCAAACTACATAATCACTTCATCATTAATTGCCATTAAAAAGAAAGACATTTAATGCAAAATATCATTTCTAATATATACTCCAATTAGTTAAATATAAGGCAAAATCAAGCAAACATTCAAGCATATAGTCTACTGCCAACATAGTTAATTAATATATAATAAAGTCTTTGAAAACATAAAAAGGATTAATTAAAGTGTCATTTCATGCACTCATCATTTCTCCCCCTCCTGCTATCAACCATGTCCTCATGGTTAAATATCTGGAAAATCCCTATTTCTGCCTACCAACTAGATAACCAAATCACCACATGAAGTCACATATTGTAGGAATTTTCTTCGATGAGCCTATCCATTTTGTTCTTCAATTCTCCTCAACCAATCTCTCAAATTTTCTCCAATAAACTATGGTGGAGCATTCAATGTAGGTGCAGGTTCAATGAGCAAGGGTGGTTGAAACCTCATTCCAACCCAATTGGTATTTTTCTCCTCTATGACTTGTATGAAAGATCTCACTCTTGTGAGACTCCAAGTAATGTTTCTTGGAGAGATTGATTATCTCCTTCTTAGTAATACTAGAATGTTGTTGTACCTTTCTCTTGCTACATTCAAGGCTATATGTGGGAGATGTTCTTGAACATTTCTAAAAACTTGAACGATTTCAGTCAAATTTCTCTTGTAGATTGGTGCCACATTATCTCCTTGTGTAAAGCATCTAAATGCGACTAAGAAAGCCATATACTAGGGAGTTTCATTCCTCATTAGAATTCCTAATTTCATTTGTGCTTCTTTGTACTAATCTATTATGTTCTCCCACTCAACTTGGTTCTGTAATAAATACACAAAAGATTTGATTTACAACTCCTCAATGTAAACATTTATAAAAGACTGTGGAAAATTACCAAGGAGAAATCCATGCTGAAAGTATTGACACATTTGGTTTTGAATGGTAGGATGGTTGTTGTAGAAATATTCAAGAAATTAATGATCATCATTATAATCTATTTTTATTTTTAAAACCAACTGATTAATTTTCCACTATAAAAATCTTTCTCTTAAAAATAATGCATATAACTCTAAAGGTTTCCTCATTGGCAACATTGCTAAGGACAACTCTACCACTTATTGTAATCTCTCATTTGCTTCATCTCTCTCCTTCTCTAGCTGTTGATTTTGTATTTTCAACTGATTATTCTCATGCTTAATTTTTAGTGTTTTGAGGGAGAGGTATCTCCTTGGAGTAGATGAGGTAGAAGCCTCATGGTAATGTAATCTTGACTGTTGTTTTAATTGTTCTTTTTGTTGCAACTCCACCTTTAGTCTTCCTATTTCTGTTGCACTAAGCCTTGATATCTCTTTTTCTTAGGCTAATTCTTGTGCATTAGCCTATTGTAAGGCCTTTTCTGTTTGATTCAATTGTATTTGTAAAATATTTTCTTTTTCTATCATTTCTTTCTATATTTTCTTAGTCTTGGATATAGATTGTTGTAATTATTCTTTTATTTTTAACTTCTCTTCCATAAATTGTATTCTTTACTTTTCTTCATCCAACTCCACTTGCATTCTAGACATTTCCATGGCCTTAGCCATCTCTTCCTCTTCTTCTTTCATCTCCTCTTCTTCCTTCATGTGAGGAGATTTTTCATGTTTGGTTACTGGATCTTTACCTTTCCTCCTTTTAAAAACCAACATAGATGGGGAAGAAGATTCATCAAACCCTCCAACAGGGTTATCTTCTTTTAACATATGAGGAACCATGAGATACTAAAATAGGGGTTCTTTGAGGAGATAGAATTGGGGCTTCAGGAGGAATTTCAGGTTGTTTAGGAGAATACACACGGGCTTGGATTTGTTCATAGCTTTTCAAGGTTTCTTGAGGGGAAACAAGAGTTTCAATTGGAAAATCATGAGAAGTTAGAACATTTGTGTTAGAAACACTAGGTTTTTCTTTATTTGACACATGCCTTTTCCTTTTGAAAGCACTATGGGTTTCCCTTCCAGTCTCCTATAGCTTTCTTTTTTCCTTTTTTTGTCCTTTTTCAGAAGCTTCTCCTTTCTCAATTTTTAATTTTTTTTACTGTGGGTCCCTTTTTAGATTCCTTTTATTTTTTAACAATGAGGGTTGATAGAAATTCTAACCATGCCTCTTTACCAGAATCTTTCTTCGTGAAATGGTGCTTGATAATTAAATCAATCAAACTATGGTATCTAATGGGCGACACACCTCTAGATTTTACCCTAGCTACCATAGAATATATTTATGTGAATAGAAAGGCATGAAGGTTGATTCTTGCGGAAGGTCTAGTGATTCCATACCTCAAATGCATGAGCATTCACATTCTTGGCCCTAAAATTATGTCCTATTTCCCCTCATAGGTGAAAAATTTCATCAACCATGTTACAGTTGTCTTCCATGGCTCCTCCAAATTTTTGCGAGCAACCCCTTTTTGGATACCATCATGCCATAGAATTTTTGGATGCCTTCCTGGTTCTTCATGAAATACAAACACCAATTCCTCAAAACCTACATTCCCTTTGTTTACTGGCTCACCTTTAGTTGGAATACTAGAGAGTTCACTTATAACAGTAGGGCTAACCTTAATTATTTCCCCTCTTACTCTAGCAACATTCACATGAAATTTCATAACAAATTCTTCAACCAAATCAAGTTCGAAACCTTCAAACATTTGTATAAACTCGAGCCACCCTACCTCTCTCAACAATCTCTCTATTTCAAGATCTAAAATGAAATTCTTTGGTTTTGAATTTCTTTTCTGTCCCATTTTTCTTTCTTCTACAATTTCAACAGAGAAAATGGTGGAAGCAATTGTTGAGTGAAATGTAAAAATGAACATTTCTTTCCACAGATGAAAATCTTTTCAAAAAATGCATGTCGTGTTAAGACATTGGGCATTTATTTCACCTCATTCCTTGTGGAAATTCCACATGTATCACCTTGTACCTTGAATGATGGTTCGCAAGGTCGGTGGTGATGCTGGCATAAGCGAACTCATTTTGAATTGATATGAAATCTCCCTTATTACTTGTATTTATTGCAACAGTCACTTCAATGTTAAATCCTTATGCCTCCACCAAATTTTGAAATGATTAAAACTTATTTATTACAATGTTAATAACTATGGGCAAGGATATCTATGCTCAAAATATTTACTTAATTTCACACCAAATTAAGTCAAAAAGTATTATTTTGAAAATGATATCTACAATAAATGTGTACCTTTTATTAAATGCAAGTCAATCAGAGCATCTGAATTAAATCAGCTAGAAAAAAATTCAACGAGTTAATAAAAAAAGCTCAGAATTAACAAGAATATTTATTATAGTGAACCTTGGGAATGTCAGGAGTCATCAAAAGTCATCAGGAGTCATCAAGAGTTATCAGGAGTCATTAGGAGTCCACCATTTCTAGTTTTTATCCATCCTTTTTTTTTTCTTTTTTCTTTTTTCTTTTTCATTTTTTTTTTCATTTTTTCTAAGAGATAAACCACCATTTTTGGTTTTCAATCTACCTTCTTATTCATACCTTTCCAAAAGATTATCCAGGAGCACATTCTCCTATGGAAGGAATATCTTCCATCAGAAAATGTTCAACTCTATTCTGCAATTCTGATACAAATTCTTCTTTTGATGCAGGTTTGTGATACATCTTCAAATGATGACCATTAACTAGCATGATACTTATTTCTCCATCTATTGGTATTAGTTGAACAACTCCATTTTGAAAAACTTGATCAATTTCATAGGGTCCCAGCCACCTTGTATGAAATTTTCCTCTAAACTCTTGTAAGTCTGGGGTAAAATAATAGTGCCCAATCTCCTTTCTTGAATTTTCTTGTCACAATATTTTTATCATGTCATTCATTTCTCTTCTTCTAAATTATTTATGTATGCTGAAAAGCTTCCATTCTTATTTCATCTAATCGGTTCAATTGTAGAATTCTATTCTTTTATGCTTCATGCAAGTCAATACCAACCTTGAGTGTTGTTTTCAATACCTTCAATTCAAACTCAATTGGTATGATTAGAGTTTTTCCAAATACTAACTCATATGGAGAGAATCCAATAGTTGTCTTCTAGGTTGTATTGTATGCATAGACTGCTTCATCTAACCTTTCTACCTAGTCTATTTTCCTCAATGAAACAATCTTTTTCAAAATATTTTCTAAGTTAATAACTTCCACTTGTCCATTTTCTGAGGATGATACGGTGTTAATTTTTTGTGTGTCATCTGGTATCTTTATATAAAAGCTTCCATCATAGTAGACACAAACAGTGGCCCTTGGTTTGAAACTATCTCCCTTGGTGCATTGAATCTCTACAAAATATGCTTGTACAAAAAATCATCTACTTTATCTTCTCTTCCTACTGGTAAAAATTTCACTTCGGCCCACTTTGTGACATAGTCTGTGCAAACTATAATATATTGTTGTCCTCTGGAAGGTGGATCAACAAGTCCCACAAAATCAATTCCCCATTTCTCAAATGGTTCCAGATCTATTTGAGGTTGTAACGACATCTCCATTATTGGTGGTCTTCTCATATTCTAACATTCATCACAATGCTTAACAAAGAATGAAACATCCTTTTTCATAGCTGGCCAAAATAACTAGCTCCTAAGATCTTATGAACAATTCTAACTATTGAATAATTTCCTCCTTCTGGCTCATGATAGCAATCATGTATTACATCATAAACGTCCATTTTAGAAACACATCTACAAAGAACATGATCAAGACACATTTTAAATAATAATCCATTTATCCATTGGAAGCTATAACTTTCATGAATTAATCTTCTTTTTTGTTTAGGATTGAAATAATTTGGACACTTCCCTGTTACAAGATAATTTGCAAGATTAGAAAACCATGGTGGATGAATTGATATTTAAAACAAGTGCTTATCTAGAAATGTGTCATCTATTGGCTCTTGATCACCCTACAAAAAAATTCTAGAATGGAAATCAGCAACAACATTATCTTTACTAGGCTTATCTATAATTGTTACATCAAATTCCTATAACAATAATAGCGATCTTATAATTCATCCACCCACTACAAATTTATTCTTCAAATATTTAATAACAACATGGTTTGTGTGAATGAATACCTTATAACTAGTAATATAATGCCTAAATTTATTGATTGCATATATTACTACTAAGAACTCTTTTTCAATTGTTGTGTAGTTCCTTTCAACAAGATTCAATTTTTTATTGATATAGTAGATAGCATGCATTGCTTCATTCTCATTTTTTTATCCCAAAAATAAACCAATAGCAAAGTTAGATGCATCAACATGTATATGAAATGGAACTCCCCAAATAGGTCCTTTGATTATTGGAGCAGTAGTTAAGGCATGTTTAATTATTTCAGATGATTTTTTACAATCACTTGTCCAAACAAATTCCACATCTTTCTTAAGCAATGTAAACAAAGGTTCAAAATTTTTACTAAAGCCTTCAATAAATATTCTATAGTAACCAACATGCCTAAGAAAACTACAAACTTCAATTTGACATGTAGGGATCCTAAACTTTTGAATAATTTCTATTTTCTTGGGGTCAACTTTTATCCCTTCTTTTCAAATGTGATGTCCTAGAACAATATCTTATTTCATCATGAGGGAACTCTTTTCATGATTCAAAGACAACCTAAGATCCTTACATCTTTGCAAAAATTTATTCAAACCCTCAAGTGCTTCCTCAAATTTTTGTGCATGAACTGTGAAGTCATCCATATAAACTTCTACACATGAGGTAGTCAAATCTGCAAAAATTGCCAGGACATCTCTTTGAAAAGATGTTGGTGCATTGCACAGTCCAAATGGAAAAACTATATTTAAGCATATGTTCCACAAGGACATGTGAAGGTAATTTTATCCTAGTCTTCAAGAGCCACTTGGATCTGATTATAACCAATAAAGCCATCTAAGAAAGAAAAATAACTACTACCAGCTAGATTATCCAATACTTGATCAATAAATGGAAAAGGAAAATGATATTTTTTAGTGGCTTTGTTTAATTCTATGTAGTCCACACATACACACCATTTTCCATTTTTCTTGGGAACAATAACCAATGGAGAAACCCATTGACTATCAAATATTGGATAAATAAACCCTACTTTTAGTAGCTTTTGTATTTCGTGTTTTACAATATCTCATAGAGAAGGATTGATCCTTCTTTGACATTTCCTTATTGGTTTAGCATTTTCAACATAAATATGATGAGTACAAATAGAAGGGATAATTCCTCTCATGTCTTTATATTCCCAAGAAAATGCTTCAGAAGGATTTTCCAAAGTCTGCTTCAATTCCTTTTCTTGGGAAGAAGACAACGATGAATTAATGAAAAGAGGCTTATCCCCTGCTACTATTATTTCTTTGGTCATATTCTTAGAATCAAGTGGATCTCCAACAAGTGTGTTTAAGGGAAAAGTGCATGAATTTTGTTGATGTACTTGGCAGTTCTTCTCTTTTTCTTGACTAATGTTTTCAGAATTAAGATATTATTCCTCATATTCTTTAATATGTTCTACCAAGGTAACCATAGCTAATTCTACAATACCATCTCCTTCTGAATCCATATCCTAATCAACCCAAAGTTTAGTATTCGGCTAAAATGATGGTTGGATAGGAGGAAAAAGTAACAATTCCTTCTATTTTTTACCATTAGAAATTATCACACTTCCTGATCTATAATCTATCAATGTTGTTGTAGTAGCCAACCATGGTCTACCTAAGATAATTGGATAACCAAAATTATTCTTTCTAGCTTTAAGAACTAAAAAGTCAACTAGATAATCCCATGTATCAATAGTAACCATAATGTCTTCAATAATACCTTCAAGTTTAGCAGTAGATTGATCTGTCAACTGTAAAATAGTTGTGGGCTAAAAAATTGTCATACCCAACAATTCAATAGTGTCTAATGTGATAACATTGATAGCTTCTCTTAAATCAATTAATATGTTGGTTGTCTTAATCCCTCTAATACTTAAAGTTGTCACAAGACTATCAGGATCATTATATTTTTGAGGTAGTAGTCTTCCTAATAAAACATCAATGAGTTTAGTCCCTATTTGTATTGTAGGAGGTAATTTCTTCTTCCTACCTAGTGTCTTCATACAAAGAGATTTAACCAACTAATTTATTTTTGGTATGTCTTTAATGACTTGCAATAATGGTATCTCAATGTTGACATTTTCAGTTCATGGAGAAGTTGAGAATCTACCACATTCATATAGTATGGTTGAGATTTATCAGGAGCTACTTGTTTTGTTTTTAATCATTCAGGATAAGGTGCTTGCCTAATCTTTTGTTCATCATCAGAGTTCTGATCTTCCTTCGAGTACTCTTTTTCTTTCTCACTTTCTTGATCTTTAATTCTTGGTATGAATGGAACTTTTTGGTTCATCAACTAAATATCATTGGCATCTATCACATTCAGATTAGGAGGATTGGAATCATTACAATTGTTTTTCGTATTTGAAATAGGTTGTGCTAGGAACTAAGGTTGGTTTACTTGTTCATTAGGAGGATTAGGACCAGTGACTAATGGTGGTGACTATCCCCAAGGATTCCTTAGTCCTTTATTTTTCCATGGTTGAAATTGTGTTTTATTTTGTTTCCATTATGGTTGATTTGACTACCACTTTGATTGATTTGGTTGCACTATGGTTGATTCCACTAAGGATTCATCCATTTAGGTTGACCCCAAAATGTAGGTGGCAGTTTTTCTTGGTAAGGAGGAGTCCATTGGTTTGCATTTGGCCAAGGATTTTGATTCCAATTAGCTCTAGGACAATATTTCCCTTGATTATCATTATATTGTATATTCTAGGGTCTTTGTCCAACATAATTAATTTCTTCCACCACTTCAGGTTGTTTCTTCAAATGATTCTCAATTCCAAGTAAGAGGCTACAAGAACTTGTTGCATAATGTTTTTCACAAATTTCATAGAGATCAATTTGATTTAATGGACACTCTCTCAAAAGATGTTTACCTCTACATTTGGAACAATAAATGGATAAAGGCTCAGTAGTATTTTTATCTCCTTGCATGTTAAGATGAAGGAGTAAATTAGTTTTCAAATTTGAAATTTCTCCCATTACTTGAGATACATTAGGAGTAAGAACTTTGTCTCTTCAGGAGTTTCTAGTCCCTACTCTAGTCCTAGAGTAGTTCCTACATATCTCAATAATTTCTTCCAAATAAAGTTTATTGATGTCTCCTTTCCCCATAAGATTCAAATATTCTCTAGATTCATCATCAATTCCTTTCAGAAAAATTATCTTACTAATCTCATTATCCAAACCATTACCACACCTATTATGCACAAACTGAAATCTATCAACATAATCTTCCAAGCTTTCATCTTCCAATTGTCTTATTCAAAACAACTCCTCTTTCCTATCTCTTACTCGACAGTAATCTTGATATTTATCTAAAAATTTAGTTTCCATTTCCTACCAAGTTGAGATTGTTCTTGCCCCTAAACCAATGAACTAGCGTAAAGCGGCTCTTTCAAAAGGAAGTTTTAACTTTTGGTTATTGTATAGTCATAAGTCTGACATATAACCTTAAAATCAAAGAGAAATTGGTCAGGATCCTCAGAAGTTTTTCCTCTAAAGGTAGGTAATAAATAAGGTGAAATTTTTTTCATAGGAGGCTCATCGTTCTATACATTCAAATTAATATGTTAAGAAAAGGTCCTATTATTTGGTGAAAGATCATTTCCTAGTTGGTCACCCATTTCTTCTTGATGTTGTTCTTGATTCACTTGTTGATTTTCAATCTAATATTGTTGAACTTCTTGTTCTTGATCAAAATTAATATTTCATGGAAAAACTATTCTTAGAGGATCTCTAGCTCGTCTCATCAACAATCTAAATTTTCTTCCTTATCAATAATAAGGATTCAAACTTAAATAGCCATATCTTTTAATTCCCTGACAACAACACCAAAAAAGATGGGAAAGGTTGTTGATGTCACTTCTTGCATCATTTAATATTTCAATTATCGAATCGAGTGTGTCTTAGAGCTATATGCAATAAGTATGTTTCCATAAATTGGGGGGTTTTTCACTATAAACAGTGACTTTTGGTTATGATTTAGCTCCGTTGAGAGCTTTCAGGAGCTCTCAGGAGTAGATCTTAACAACTATTCTCTAACCTATTCTAAAGACTTAATCCTAACTTAACTCTTAACTAACGAATGTTCAAACTCCAATAACTTATTTCACATGTCATTTGACTTAATTGCAATTGATTCATGGAAGAATTAAGCTAAAAAATAAATTTACTTTTAATCTAAAATTTAGAATTGAAATATACTTGAAAAGGAAATCTATTTACATTTTCAAAAGGAGTCTATTTATGTTTGCAAAAAATAAATATTAACCTAGAAAGCAATAATACTAAATTACATGAATAAATTCCAAACAAGGTTCGGTTTCATCTTTCCATAAGTCATCATTGTCTCTTCCGTTAAAACTACATGTATTTGAAAATAACCAATGAGTTTAATTTCTATGAATAGTAATTAAATCTATATCAAATGAGTGAATATAAATCTACAGTAAAGCATAATGAATCATTTTAAGAACATAATGAATTTAATCTAATAATATAAGCAATTGTATTCACTAACAATGATTAAACAAAAATAAATATTCCTACTTTCCAATTGAGATGAATTAAGCAGAAATAAATTGAATCAAAGAACATAACACAAGGTCACCTCCTTCGATTAAGCAAGCCCTACTCTTCCTCTGGTGAGACCTAAACATTGAGATTCAAATCAACTCCTTATTTGCATGCCAATTGGCCAAAAAAGGTGAGTAGAACAAAAGTGTAGATTGCCAACTATACAATGCTAAAGTGAAAGATTAACTCCCTCCCAAACTAAAACTAAGGATGGATATTCATAAGAATATCCACTTATTTGAATACAAAAATTGGTGCAGCCCGCCAAGATACAAAGCAATAAAAACTAAACTAAATAGAAGTAAAAATGTCATAAAGAAATTTGCCATATGACAATAGCTGAATAGGAAATTCTCAAACTGACTAAAGAAGTCAATTCAGAAACACTCATCAGGATACAACTGGAGTGATCAGGAGCAAGACAAATTTCAAGTTTGTTAAATAGAGAGTTTAACTCATCCACCTCATGAAGTCAACATTTAATCAACCAAACAAAATCCTCAAAGATAGTGCTATTATGACAGCAAAAGATCTCAAATTGGATAATCACTTCATAATTAATCACCATTAAAAAGAAAGACATTTAATGAAAAATATCATTTCTAATATATACTCCAATTAGTTAAATATAAGGAAAAATCAAGCAAACATTCACGCATATAGTCTACCGCTAGCATAGTTAATTAATATATAATAAAGTCTTTGAAAACATAAAAAGGATTAATTAAAGTGTCATTTCATGCACCCATTACAAATTAATAGAGAAAACACTTCACCATTATATAGGTATTAGTGGTCTAAATCATATATTAAATTCATCAATATTTATTGAACTAGAAGACATAAAGAAATAGGAAAAACTCAAATTTTAGAAACTCATGAACGAAATAAATAAAAATGAAGTAAATAATCTAAATTCTATTCCAAAACAAGAGCTCTAAAAGAGCTAGAGTCCTTGTTGGGGATAACTAGATTGAGTTTTGATATTTGCAAAAGATTAGGGAATGCAGTTGTTGAGCATGTTTGAATAGTTATCATAGTAATTATTTATATAATGTCAAATAATTGTGACTTGAGTATCCATAATTCAAGGAAATGTATTACTCTGATGTAAAAAAAAAACCAATCATGTGATGCCACATCAATGTTGAACTATTGATGATGTGAATGTAGAAGTATTGGTCACATGTTTTATTTCAGAATTTTTTAACATGCTAAAAAAAATGATGCTAATGTGGCCCAAAAATCAAAGTTATACATAGTGGACCTTCCAAGTCAGGGTCTTGTCCCCTAGACATTGGAAAAAAAAGTTATACTATTTAGTGAACTGGTAGAATATGTATATTTTTTGTATGTTTATTTGTATATATGCATAGTTATATGTGTATCATATGTATGTGTAATGGCATACATACCTATAAAAATTATATATATATATATATATATATATAAACATATATATACATAGATAAATACATAGATAGATCTATGCATGCTATAAAAGAAAAACATTGGTGGATTTTAAACAAACAGGTTAGAATAGATAAGCTACATGGTAGATAATTTGGCATATTAGTGGGAACATAAATTTTTACATAATGTATTGTAGTGTGGTGGCAGGAATGAGATGCTTGTTATGAATGAGTGTATATATATTTATGTACTAGTGATATTTAAATGTAAAGAAAATTTATTGAATTGTAATTGTAGAGCATGATTGATCATTTTCAATTTTTCTTTTTTAATGTAGGATATTGATGATGAGCACATGCATTTATATATATATGCAAATGCACAGATATATACATACATGCACATTTTTATTGTATTTATAGATAATAGATGTATGTATTTATATGCATTATATATATATATTTATATTACCCATAGTACAAATGTGTATAGATGTATCTATACATGATATATAGATATATAGAGAATAGCAAAGAATAATTTCATAGTTGTTTTTTTTTTGGTCTTTTAAATTAATGATTTTATCTTAGTATTTGAAGTTATATGTATGTGTATAAATGTATACATATATGTATATAGTATTGGTGGAGGGCCGCCATGTTAGTTCATTTTGTGTAAATAAGGTATTTAGTTTGGTTTTAGGGTGTTTTTAGTCTAGTGACATTCAATAAGGTCATAATAGACCATTTTCTAATGTAGCAAGTCTATTTGGTCAGTTTGGAGTCATTTTGTTAAGAAGTTGCAAAACCTTGAAAAGTTGTCATATGCAAAAATTGAAAAAATGCAAACTATGGAAGTCTAATGGTTAGGGGCATTCAAAATGTAGTTTGGTTGGTTGTGTTAGTTTTTTTTAGAGGGATAAGTTTAAATATACTTCAAGAATTTGAGGTAATCTCTCTATTGAAAGTTTCAATAAACCCTTGTTGAGCATGCCTAAATTGGCATAGGTAAGGGTTTTGTGTTTTGATGAATTTTTTGTTGTTTCTTTTGATGAAAGTTGTGGATTCAGGCTATTTGATACCTCCCAAGAAGGCTTGGGTGGAGATTTTGGAATGGGAAGATGTTTAGAGGGATGATGCTTTGAAAAATGGGGCTAATTAGGGCTCTGTCTAGCGTACCAGTCAATTTTAGGAGAGTGTGTTCCAAAAAAATGATATGAACAAATCAGATATGTCAAAGAAGAGATTATTGGGTATTTGAAAAGGTAAATAGTTTGTGGGTCTTCAATTTATTTTGAAAGATATGGATAGAAAACATTTATTGATATGATACAAGGAGAATAGGGTGGAGTTGTGGAATAATGCTAAGTTAGGGTTTTGAGGACAAAAAGATTGTTTGAACTTGATCAAATTGTGATTGTTTTAAGGTTTGAATCCCTACTCTGTATCAATTGGTATCAAAGCATAGGTGTTAGATCTTTTGAAGGTGAAAATTTGAGAATTGAAAGCAAAGATGCCTCCTAAAGGAAGTGGAGCCCTTGGTAGGGAAATAAGGTTGTTAAAGGAAACACAAGAAGCACTTTTAGCCATATTTGTAGCATGGGAGACAAAAAAAAAAAAAGAGGAAAGGCCACTGAAGAGGAAAGTGACTAAGAGGAAGAGAGAGAGGGTGAGGATGAAAACCCTCCAAGTGGAAGAATCCAAGGTGATGATTTGGATCCTTATGAGAGAAGGATGGTGAAAATGCTCAAGGTTGTTAGAGGAGATGCTTCTAGTGAAAAGATAGATGTTCCAATGTATAATGAAAATTTGGATGCTGAAGAGGTATTGGATTGGATAGTGTTGGAAGTGGATTCACTCTGAGAGGGGGGGTGAATCAAAGTGAAGTAATTTTTAACTTTTGACTTTGAAAGCACAATTTTAAATTTTTGACCTTGAAACAATGTGGAAGATTTAACCAAACACATGAACACTTAAACTTTGCAAAAAGATATGCAAGAGAATCAATTAATGTTAAAAGCACCATGTAGTATTGTTCTATCAAATTATGAACAAGCTTATTAATGCTTTTTGAAACAGAACTTCAACTTTACTCAATGCAAATTTTAACTTGCTTTAAAGAAAGCTTTTAATGACAAGATTTGCACAAATTACTTTGTATACATACTTTAAAAAATTGACACTAATATTTTAAACAAACTTAAAGTATCAGAGAATTGACCAACTGAATGAGCACACTAACATGAAATAGAATGAGAGACAAAAACACATCGTGCATAACACAAAGATTTCTTGAGTGGAAAAACCCTCTTGGGGTATAAAAAACCACTCACAAACTGATCCTTTTATTCATTCAAAAGAGCACCAAATCTGTTACAATGTGGAGCACCAACTCCGTTACAATGTGGAGCACCAACTCCAATAACTTTTCTGAAGCACCAAATCCTCAAAGTTTCAAAAAATAATTCATCATTTTCAATAGTGCCCACTAAAATCTCTATAATCTAATCAGAGATATAAACCTTATAAACTCTCTCTTTACCCATTTCAAATACAAATAATATCAGTATAATAACAATTTTTTATATGCTCAAGAACTCTCATTCTCAACCATACAAATTCTCGCCCAACTGAGAAATGGCTTACAACCATATATTTATACAATAATAAAAATAAAAACAGTTAAAAATGGATTCCAAAAAGGAATAACTGAAGGATCTTTGTTGAACAATGAAACTTTATTCGTTAATCAACCAACTTTCTCAAACTGATTCTCCAAGCAACGAATGTAGTTAGGGTTCCATACATAAAATTCCATTTGAATCTCAAAACAACTCTCAAATCTTGTTAACAAATGCAGAAACCAGAAATGAAATACCCAAATTTGAGCTCTTCCAAACTATCGATCAAATCTCTCTTCCATGTCGGCTCCAGGGGGCTAGGGTTTCTCCTTCAGCAAAATGTTAGTTGCAAAACTCATTTTTCCCTATCGAATACAAAACTCAAGTGAATAATGATGTCAAATCCGTGAAAGTAATGATATTCAATATCATTTGAAGTCCAAAAGAAACATCATAATGAAGTTTGAAGTCCACCAACAAACACTATAGTCACTGCCAAGTCAACCCATAATGATGATGTCTACAACATTGTCAATGCAAATAAAACATGATAAGGCCGACAGTCAAATAAGTCTAGGGATAAGACCGATACTATATGTCATATGCTATATGATATGGTAAGCCCGATAACAATCAAAGTTCATATGTAATATGGTAACCTAATGTTATATGCCTTAGGTTTTCTTTTTATTTCTTTAGAACCCAATTTCCTTTGTTTTTCAAAAAACATCACTTTAGTGCCCAACACCATGTATGATGTCAAGTATAAATAATTTAATATTCTCATCAGCCTTGAAGTCCTTAAAAAATATACCAAAGTAGTGTAATGGCATACTGTGTTTCATCCAAGATGATTGCTAATAGAGCAATGTAAACATTAGAATCTAGATTTCATGATAATTCATAAAAACACCATCTATTGCAAAGAAACCCAATATCAAAGTGATCTCTTTTCCATCTTGATAAATATCAATGAAGCTAAGACCTAAAGCATAAAGATCTTGAGACCTATCAAGATAATAATAAACATATATATATTTGAAGCAAAGGCATACCATGTCAAAATTCAATACCAACAAATTAAGAACTGAAACATGCCATAAACCAAGTGCCAATACATCATCAAAATCTTGAATCACCATAAATATGAATACCAAGAATAAGACCTCTAATTGAGTGTCTGAAATACCAATGCCAAAGAACCTGTATTAGATATATACCCTCTGCACATGAATCCACCATGATTAGTATCACAAGACAAAATTGAAAGTATAAATCACTATACACAATGAGAACCAAATGCACCCAAATGCACAAATCCAAAGCATTGTCCACAAAATATTGAATATGCCAAATTGAATACAATGATAATCAATGCACCAAGTATCATAATACCAATGCCAAACTAATCAAATGAATATGCCTGAAAATACCAAGGCACCCACCCAAAGCAGTTTTGACATCAAGGACAAATAATCACAATAAACAACTAAAAGCCAACAAACTCCCCCTTTTTCCTTGATGGAAAAAACTTAGCCATATGAACCACTGTAAACCATCATATTCTCCCCCTTTTTTTCATAAGGACAAAGGAAGAATAGCCAGAATAGGGATTGGTAGCAAAATAATATCAATGCAATGTGACCCAATAACAAATGTTGCTCAAAACCATATCTTTTTACAAAGTGATTGACTAAAATAGAGTCACAAATAGTATGTGAAAATAACTTGCACAAGATCAAGTGAAATGTACCACAATCTGAACTAGATATACCAGAATAATCAAACCATATACCTAAAACAAAATTTATACCCAGAAGCAAATGCATGTCCTGCTATAATGAACATATGGCAAACATTATACCAACATCTAAAAACAACTGAAAGCAAGTACTTGACATGAATCATGTGAACCAACTATAAACATAATGTGCCACCCAGATCATATGAATGTGTCATCAAATCAAGTATTGTTAACAAAGACATGAAATCACAATAAACATCCGAAAGCCAAGTAACCAATGAATCCTGCTACAAACACAAATAGAGTAGCAAGTGAGAGATGTGAAAAATCTCTAATTAGTGACCCTGTATCTTTGAAACTTTGATCTTCACTATCTTGCTACCACTATTTTTCAGCACATACTGCACTTTTCTCCCCTTGAATCCATGAACTGGAGGAATTTATATATAGTTCAACCTATGAATAATTAGTCCCAATCATATTTGTTGGCAAATGAACCACTACCCAAAATTTCTAACAAGATTTTAGATGAGCAAAAACAAGACCCAATATCTGAAATCCAACAAGACATCAAAGTAAAAGGCATACTATAGATTGTAACTTCAATCACTTTTCTTAGACCAAGAAGTATATAGTTTGATCATTACACTTGTTCCAAATGATCCCTGAGCCAACAAAGAACTTAGTACATCTATTGTTGCATAATTCTTGCTCACAAACTATTCTTCATGATTAAGTCACTTAGAACAATCACGGGTTTCTATCTTTATTGTTCACTACTGAAATATTGTTTTGAATAATGTGAACATGATGGCCATTAAACAAAACCTACACTATTTCCTCATGACAACTACAAACCATTTGTTCCCCAAACTTATATAGCACTATAATTCTATATATTGTTGACGCATATTTTTAGCCCCATAAACTTAACTTTACTATTCATACTTAAACCACTAGTACATTGAAGAACCAGTAGTTCATAGATAGGAGAAAGTCCTTTCAAATCTCTTCCAACATATTACTTTCACTGATTCATTGCTATCAAATTAAACATGTCATTGTATGTACTATCACAGATGGACATGAAATTGTACATGACTTCATCACATCTATTTATTCATCACTTAGTGATTACATCTCATCTATCTATTTAGCACTTAGTGATTATCAATATGGCTAATGACTATCCCCTTATTTGGTAAGGTCTTGACATATGAAAACCATAGATAAGTATCACTCAACCACCACAAGTGTATGCAAAGTGTGAAAAGGAGGATACAACCTGATCATGCAACTTGTTAATCAACTTTGGCATTTGTGTTCCTTAAGCATAATGAACATTACAAACACTAAATTCCACCTTTGAAAATTCATGTAGTAAATAAATCAAGTATAAACTCATTTTGACAAGCAATCATCAAAAAACCGGTTGAACCTCATAGGGAGTAAGAAATATTATCACCAAATTGATTATGTTTTCTTCTACAAACCATGTGTGATTCTTTCCTTGGTTCTAAGTATTTGTTGTTTCTAGATAATTTCTTCCATTGACCCCTGCAAAAATTTTCTTTATGTCTAAAACCACTGCATCTATAGCATACAACCAAAGACTTATAATATCTTGTGCCATCTTTTAGAGATAGTTTATCATAGTTTCTTGCAATATGACCTGATTGATTACATTTGAAGCATGTGATATTACCATGGTTCCTTTTCTTATCACTTTTCTTTTCTTTGAACAAACATTCAGATGCTCTATGGCCATACTCAAAACATGAGTAACAATAACCTGAAAAAGAATAATTATACTTCATCAACTTACCTTGCTAGGTAGAGTGAGATCTTGTAAATTTGTCTATTCTATTTGATCCTCCTCTTTTGTTTTCTGCAGTTTCAGAATCAGCGACATGAAAGTTTAAATCTTTCTTTGTACTAAGTGTCTTTTTAACCTTAGAGCATTGTCCTTCCTCTAAGCCTAGACCAGTTTTGTCACTTGTAGCCTTCTATGCTCAAATAAGTTTATCCAAAGACATGGAGCCACTCTCATTGATTTTTTTATCATTTAATTGCTTTGATTTTTTATCAACGTTCCTTAGTAAAACCACTTGCAACTCAATTTTTTCTATACTCTATTCTTTTTCTTTAAGTTGATTTCTGAACACTTCCTCAATATTTCTCGCTTCTTCAACTTGGATTTTTTCTTCTAGAAGATCTAAACACACCTTATCTTTGATATCCTTTTCTTGTTGAAATTGTCTCATTAAAATCAGGTTCTCTCTTCTAAGTTGTTTAATTGTATCTAAAGCACACAAAAGTTCATCTTCCAAATCAAGCTCACTTTCGTGCTCATCTAATTATTGTTCAGAATTTACTTCATCCAAAAATTGATGTACTTCATTTGCTTCTTGGCCACTTGAATGTTCATCTGTAATCTCTATAGATTTAGACTCAAACTAATTTTCTTCAAAACTATGAGGGTTTTCACAATCACCACTTATAGATGAATCACAACTTGCTTGATTTTTCTAACATATCTCTCCTTACAACTCACCATCCTGATATATTTCAATCAATCTGTCCCAAAATTCCTTTGAATATTTGTATTGCATAACTTTAACAACAGTTTCATTTAGCATACTATTGAAAATAACATCTAGAGCCTTAGCATTGGTTTCAAGAACCATCTTTTCCTCAAGTGTGGAAGATGTTAGGGATATAGTGCAACCCCTTTCTACTACTTCCCACACATCAAAACCTAAGGAGGAAAAATAATTTTCCATCTGATGCTTCCATAAATTAAAGTTGGTACCTTCAAACTGAGGTATTCTATGCATAGAATGTTGTATCATTTTTGAGTTGTTGATGATCACTTCTTCATCACTTCTTACACTAGGTTCAGACAAAGCTTGGTTATAAGTGTTTTGATGTGACCTTATGTTTCCCTTATTCCTTCTAACTTTTTCCATATCAGACACAACACTACAACATAAAAAAAATTCTTCAAACAAGTAGACTTCCAATACCAGAATCAATCCTAGGTGGTTAAACCTAATGCAGACACATGAACACTTAAACTTTGTAGAAATATATGCAAGAGAATTAATTCATGTTAAAAGCACAATGTAGTATTGTTCTATCAAATTATGAACAACCTTATTAATGCTTTTTGAAACAAAACTTCAACTTTACTCAATGCAAATTTTAACTTGCTTTAAAGAAAGATTTTAATGACCAGTTTTGCACAAATTACTTTGTATATAGACTTAAAAAAATTGGCATTAATCTTTTGAACAAACTTAAAGTATCAAAGCATTGACCAACTGAATGAGCACATTAACATGAAATAGAATGAGAGACAAAAACACATCACATAACACAAAGATTTCCCGAGTGGAAAAACTCTCTTGTGGTATAAAAAACCACTCACAAACTGATCCTTTTATTCATTCAAAAGAGCACCAATTCTATTACAATGTGGAGCACCAACTCCTCTATTTTTCAAAGTTTGAAAAAATAATTCATCATTTTCAATAATGCCCACTAAAATCTCAGTAATCAAATCAGAGATAGAAATCTTTTAAACTCTCTCTTTACCCATTTCAAATACAAATGATATCACTATAATAACAATTTGTTATGTGCTCAAAAACTCTTGTTCTTAGCAATACAAATTCTCGCCCAACTAAGAAATGGCTTACAAGCATATATTTATACAATAATAAAAAAAATAGTTTAAAATGTATTCCAAAAAGGAATAACTGAAGGATCTTTGTTGAATATTGAAACTTTATTCGTTAATCAACCAAATTTCTCAAACTGATTCTCCAAGCAATGAATGTCGTTAGGATTCCATACATCAAATGCCATTTGAATCTCAAAACAACTCTCAAATCCTATTAAGAAATGCAAAAACCAGAAATGAAATACCCAACTTTGAGCTCTTCCAAACTATCGATCAAATCTCTCTTCCATGTTGGCTCCATGTGGCTAGGGTTTTTCCTTCAGCAAAATGTTAGTTGCAAAACTCATTTTTCCCTATCAACAACAAAACTCAAGTGAATAATGATGTCAAATACGTGAAAGTAATGATATTAAATATCATTTGAAGTCCAAAAGAAATATCCTAATGAAGTTTGAAGTCCACCAACAAACACTCCAGTCACTGCCAAGTCAACCCATAATGATGATGTCTACAACATTGTCAATGCAAATAAAACATGATAAGGCCAATAGTCAAATAAGTTTGGCGATAAAACTGATACTATATGTCATATGCTATATGATATGGTAAGCCCAATAACAATCAAATTTCATATGTAATATGGTAACCTAATGTTATATGCCTTAGGTTTTCTTTTTCTTTCTTTAGAACCCAATTTCCTTTGTTTTTAAAAAAACATATCACTTTAGTACCTAGCACCATATATGGTGTCAAGTATAAATAATTTAATATTCTCATTAGCCTTGAAGCCCTTAAAAAATATACCAAAGTAGTGTAATGGCATACTATGTTTCAGCCAAGATGATTGCTAATAGAGCAATGTAAACATTAGAATCTAGATTTCATGATAATTCACAAAGAAACCATCTATTGCAAAGAGAACCAGTATCAAAGTGATCTCTTTTCCATCTTGATAAATATCAATGAAGCCAATACCTAAAGCATAAAGATCTTGAGACCTGTCAAGATAATAATAAACATAGATATATCTGAAGCAAAGGCATACCATGTCAAAATTCAATACCAACAAATGAAGAACTAAAACATGCCATAAACCAAGTGCCAATACATCATCAAAATCCTGAATCACCATAAACATGAATACCAAGAACAAGACCTCTAATTGAGTATCTGAAATACCAATGCCAAAGAGTATGTACGAGATATATACCCTCTGCACATGAATCCACAATGATCAGTATCACAAGACAAAACTAAAAGTATAAATCGATGTCCACAATGAGAACCAAATGCACCCAAATGAACCAATCCAAACCACTGTCCACAAAATATTGAATATTCCAAACTAAATAAAATGATAATCAATGCACCAAGTATCATAATACCAATGCCAAACTGATCAAATGAATATGCCTAAAAATACCAAGGCACCAACCTAGAGTAGTTTTGACATCAAGCACAAATAATCATAATAAACAACTGAAAGCCAATAGATAGATGCACTAGATAGTTACTTTGATTATAAGGAGGTTGTTGAAGATCATAAGGTGAATTTTTAAAAAACTAAGTTGAAATGCCCTACTCTTACATGGCGTAATTATGTTCAAGAGGAAAGATTGAAGAAGGAAACAAAAACATACCATGGGATAGGATGTGTCAAAGAAAAATCAATTTTTTCCATGTGACTATTCCATACAAATCTCAAGAAGGTAAAAGCTAAAGTATAAGGATAAGTGTAAGACCGCTTGTATGAATACAATCTTAATTTTGTTATATACTTATAGATGCTTAGATATATTTCAGGCAATGTATAGTGTGATTTCATGAAAATGTGCTTGTATTTTATTTTGAAATGTTTTATTATCATTTCCATGGAAGTATTAGGCACTTGTAAACTATGAATGTGAATTGGAATTTTAATGAAATGGTTGCACAGTTAAATCTTATTTTCGTTACCAAATTAATGTGATATATGATTGTTGCTTATGATTTCATTGGTAATGTGCAGGAAAGAAAAGAGGTGCTAATACAAGAACACGGAACCAATGAGAACAAATTGAAAGACACCATTTTGTGCTTATGTATTTGATTCCCTTATTTTGGAGCTGAGGGAAAAACAGTTGCTATGTTTATTCTTGGGTTGAAAGGTTATTTAATTGTGTCATGTGAGATATAAGTTGGGGTTAAGGTTTATGAACCCCTGTCCAAGTGTGAAACTCGGATAGAACATTGAGTGGGACTTTAAAGAGGGTTATTGGTCAATTTCTTTAGTTGGGGTACAAAGATAAACCCCTAGGGTCTATACCATAGTTGTAGGGGACAAGTGGGCATGCAATAGGGTCCCAAGGACATGATTTGACCCTTCAGAAGTCCACTTGAAAGGGAGTGACGAATTTGAGTCTTTGGGAGTTGGGAGAAGTGACTTATCACTTCCCCACCACACTCCCCAAAGTTCATTAATGAACTTGGAAAGAGCATCAAATCTCTCACATGTGTGGAGCCACCCTATAAGGGTTGTTGGGTAGGGTGTCATAGTACATTCCCCATCTCCCCAAAAGTCTCACACATGTGTGAGCACTTGTGGGGATGTGTGTTGAAAGATCAAATGAGAGAGTGACAAGTGTCTCTCTCTCATTCAGGTGAATTCAAGTGAATTCCTATATACTTGGATGGAAAAGAAGAAATCGATGTTACCCACTTCTCCTTTTGGAGAACTTTGGTGTAGATGGAAGAGAAGAGGAGAGGAGGAGAGGAGTCCCCCTCTTAGGATATGGACTCAAGATAGATTGGATTGGAGAGGAGTGGAGAATGGAAGATCTAAATCCCCTCATCTAAACAAAAAGATAAGTCTCCTCATCTTCATCATCTTTGTCCATTTTGTTGTAGGAGGGTAAAATGTTGTGTGAGTCTTGTTGAATATGGTGAGTGGAGAGCCTAAATGTGTGAAATTTGATGTCATATTGTTTTGGTTAGATTGAGAAAACTCCATCTATCATCTTGGGGTTAATAGATTTCTTGCTCGGGGGTATGGCCAGAGCCCACGAGGCTCCATGACGCCATTACGGTAGGGTGGAGAGCAAGCCCGATTTGGTTGTGTGTCATCCTTTGTATTTCTTAGAATTAGTGTAAGAAGGAACGTTAGTGTTTGTTGCAAAATAAAAGAAAGATGGAGAAAGAGCAATCCTTATTCATTTTTGTGTTATTTATTTACATGTAAATCATTATTCCTCAAATGCTATTTGTATCATTGTAGTTTTAAGAAAGAATTGCATATATTGTTCAATGGGAAAAGGGAAAGAAAGAAAGAAAGAGCAAGCTGAATATAGATTTCAGCATTATTATCTTTTAAATACATATTTATGTTGTATGTACTTTGTATTGTAATATTCAATTTAAGTGTGAAAAAAATAGGAGATAGAATCACTTCCTATTATACAAGAAGAGAACTATGACATTTTTTTTTGGTTAACAAAAAAATATTGTTCTATTATGAAGAAATACCTCATATCCCTTTCAGAGAAGAATTTTAGCATGATGAGGATATAGACATACCATGTATTTTAAAAATGATTGTAGCAGTATTAGATTTTATCTCAATTGCAAGAATTAACTTTAGAATTTTTATCTCGCCTCTAAGGTCTTCTTTTATGAACAGAATAGTTAAAACCATACTCTGGCTATCAGGACAAGGTAAATTAGCCAAGATAGATATAACAATAATATTTATGCATATCAGACCCTACTGTAATCCCTGCTGTTAGTGTCTGACCTTGCGCAATGAATAAAACTTTTCCATGCATTCAGGTGTAAGGCCTGCTCTGGGACAATAAAGGAACAAAAACTAATGAATGAGCATTTTCCTCAACAATGGCACGTGTTTGAGATGGAACGCCTGCCTCAAGAAAGTTGCTCAGACTGAATGAGAGGTGGGATTATTTCAAACATCATTGTGAAAGGGCACGTTCTTTTTCTAAAACTCCTTTTAGCCTTTCATAGCCACAAATTAACCCTTATTCAGCGATAGCTAAGACGATGGTTTTCCAGCCTGTAACATACAGATGGGAGGAGCCGACTGTAGATATTATGCTCTGATAAATATGTAGGAGAAGATAGTTAAGTAAGCAAATAAAGAGTATATTCAATACCTGCGCAGGTCACATGAACCTATTACTTGGTCAGTGTTGTAGCTACAGCCATGTGTGTGGTCCTTTATGAGGAACCTCTGTAACTTTGCCCCCCTGAATCTGCAACGCCTCTAAAGTATTTGCAAACCTATGATGTCTAAATAGGTGTGAAGAAATGAGCAGAGGAGAAGGGAAGAGGACGCACTCTTGGAGTACATTGAAAGTAGTGCCTCCATAGTCTTCTCTGTGCAGAAATATGTTTCACTTGAATTAATGGATAAGGAATACAGCTATAGCACCACCTATTATTAGGAGAAAGCTAGTCTTTTGGACAACCCATGTGCTAGGGAGAGGATGGTTTGATGGGCACAGAAATGAGTTATTAATTCCGAGTTGTAGTCGATATTATAGTGTGTTTTCAACCCGCAGCATAGAGCCAAATAGAATATGCGACAATGGAAACTAACTATAAACCAAGAAAAAGAAAATAAATAAATAATAGAGATTTAAATTCTCTGTATTCTAGACAAATGCACAGGCTGAGCAGTGCACCATCTCCAATGCTGTCGGGAAGCTGAGTAATTCAGAATCTAAATGTAACCAATAGCTCTCCTGCCAAAAAAAAATTTAGAGCTACGTTTTCACCTCCTTTAAGCCATCACCTCCTACTCACCGTCGATTTGTGTCAGAAAACTTGGGGGCCATAGAATATCATCAAAATCGAGGGTGGACCAAACCGACAGTCATTTTAGCTGGAGCCAATGGAAGTATAAGATTGCGTTGGATTCAAAGGAACGACGACCTGTGCACCGAGGAATGTAGTTTAGTACAAAGACTACTAGCTATTGGTGGGTTGGCTTACGAAGGCAGCTGCACAAGATACTTGAAATCTGATGTGTACTTAATTGTTAATCTGTCTCGACCAGAACCCTTACTTTCTCTAATTCTTGTTTTAGCAACCTCTGTTAAATGGTAACGTTATTGCCAATATTCATCAAGATTTTACTCGTCTAACTCATGTGCCTTTGACTCATATTTCACGTCTTTGTTTATGCCTCCCTTCCATAAATTTGTTCAGCCAGGAAGAAGGCGTACTAAATAAAGAAAGAAAAAGTGTAGTATTTATCAGCTCTCGTTGCCCTCCCTCTGTACCATGCTTTGCAATACATTTATTGCAAATCCATCACCACTGTTGACTACCTGACAACGAACCCCTCTTTCGATGCACTGGGCTCAATAATGTAGACTGCCCCTAGGTATATATGCAAGTCTATGTCAATTTTGTGAGTAGATAAGTTGACTGCCTCACTCTCCTCTATAACCAACTTTGGAAATTTACCGTTTCCTTGTCCAAGAAAAAAGAAAAGAAAAGAAATGAGAGCTGAGATTAATGCTTTTGTAATATGGAGCTAACTTAAGGGTTCTCATGCTATATCGTACATGTTCGCCATCCTTAAAGCGATTCTCGTGTAATGCTCTTGTGTTACTCATTATTCAACCACTAGGAGTAATAATACAAATATAAATCCTTTTGCAGCATAACGTTAATAGATCACCTACAGTAAAATTAATACCAATGCAAATTGCCATTAATAAGGACTGCGAGTAATGGTAGTAATGATGTTTCTTTTTCTTAAAAGTAAAGGGAGCTGCGTTAATATGTCTAATAGTATCTAGCCTTAACTTTTGAGGCTCCACATAATCCTCATACTTAAAATAATCCTTTAATAAAGGATGGGGGAATATATTCTCACTCCTTTTAATAGAATATAAAAAAGAAAAGAAAAGAGAGAGATCTTATTAAATAGAACAATAGTATGTGTGAAGGAAATAGTAATAAAGGTTAGGAATTAAGACATTTTCCAATAAAGGATTTCTTTTGTTATTTTAGGTTCCTTTTTAAAATAATATAATTAATATATAAAATATAGATATAATAAATAATTCATTAAATTATGGAAGATAATTAATATTATTATAAATTTAAGATTATTTCTTAAAATAGATAAATTATTTGAACAAATGGAAAAAAAGGATAATAATTTATCCTATCCTTCCAATTTAATGGAATGTTAATATCAACAATCATCCTATTTGAAATATTAAGGGTGGCAACAACCGACTTAGTAATGATGATAAAAGTAATAAATAACAGTAGTACTAAATCTAATGTCAAGTGGTGGTATGGTTAATTTATTAGAATTATAGCCCCTACAATAGATAAATAAATTGTTGTGAACAATAATAGTGTTAACATTAACTTAGTTTTTCTAAAATGATGTTGACAATCGGATTAGAAGTAGCTTTGGCCTCGAGGATGATCTTGACATGGGGAAATAACATGAAAACTAGAATACATGGAAATAATAATTTAGCCATGAATTGAATTAGAAAAATTATAGGTAGAGGTAACCATGTCTCAATGAAGTTAACATCGATCAAATTCATCCCTAGTAGTATATGTTGACCTTCTTATGTAATATCAATACTAGAATCCTTCTTCATCGCTCGAGGGTGTGCATGATGGACTCGTCACACCCGACCTTGCTACCCCCTCATACCCCACTCTCGACAACATGCTAGTGATAATGATGCATGCGAAATGCCACCCAATGTGCAATGCATGTACCATGCACATGTATGATGGCTACATGTTAGTATTTTGTAATATTGTTCAAAAAAAAAAAAATAGCTGTCCTTTTTCCCAAGTGTAAAATTTTGGGCATTATAATAAGGATGCTGGCAGCCTACATTGAAGAATTTCACAAATTAAGCATTAGGGCTGGTCATGTTGAAAATGGAGATGAAAGGATTTCAAGGTATATGTGTGGCTTAAGATTTCAAATTCAAGATGAATTTAGTTAGGCTACTCCAAGGATAGTTGAAGAATGTTTTAAATTGGCTGCTAGGGCAGAGGAGAAATTGAAATGAAGGCAAGAAAGACAAGGAAGAGGCATAGGAAGAACTAATAGAGGAAGAGGTACAAGGAAAACCTATGGAGACCAAGAAGATACAAGTAAAAGCAAAGACCAAGTGGTTGATGTAAGAGGTGGATTCAGAGGTTTCAGAGGAAGGTTTGGTGGAGGTAGAGGTTCAAGTTCATTTTTAGGAAGATGTTACCATTGTAATTAGTTTGTCCATCCAACATGGAAGTTTCCAGAGAAACAAGGCGCTACTTCAACTGGTGGTGATAAAAGAGTTCAATTGGTGCAAGAGGAAGCTTGTGAGAGCGTTCATTCTCCTAATCATCTTGTTGCTCCAGAAGTTGGGGAATCCTTGATGGTTAGAAGACCACTACATCTAAGGATAAGGAGATTACTCAAAGGAGAAAACTTTTCAAAACCACCTACAAATGCAAAGGAAAGGTATGTAAAGTTGTCATAGATTCAGGGAGTACTGATAACATGGTGTTAATAGAAATTGTTGATAAACTAAAGTTAGAAAAGATTCCTCATGAAACACCCTAAAAAGTGTCTTGGTTAAATGATGACCAATATATTTTGGATAATGAACAAGCTTTAGTTAAGTTTATCATTGGTGGATATAATGACAAGATTCTTTGTGATGTATTTCCTATGGATTATTGTCATTTATTACTTGGAGACCATGGCAGTTTGATAGACATGCCATAAATGATGGAAGAGATAATACTTATGAAATTGAAAAGTACGGAACCAATTTTACACTAACACTATTGTAGGAAGATGTTAAAGGGAAGACCAAGGAAACAAAGGTGATTATGTTAGGAAAGGAGTTCATAAAGCTTGAGGAAGACAAAAATGAAGAGTGTGCAACCACTACATAAAAAGAAGATATGAAGACAACAAGTTTGAAGAGTGATCCAATGTTGGGAAGACAAGATGATGAATTGGTGATAAAAATAGAGAAAGAGAAGGTCAAGGATGAATTGGTTGAGGGTGTGAAATATTGGCATGATAAGATCATGATAGGAACAATTCTTTGTTCTTTGGTTTCAAAAGAAGTTAGAGGGAAGTTAAGTTTTCTTAAGATGGAGGTTTACAAACCTAATGATACAAAGATTATTGGGCTAGAGAATTTGATGAAAGAGATAAAGGGAAAAGGTGAAGTGAATAGAGGTAAATGACAAGGACATGTAGGTGAATTGAAGTGTGCAAAAAGATTAAAGGAGAGGGAAGTTCAAGACCAAGATAGAAAAGGTATGTTTGTAGGTATGAAGACAAGTTCAAACTCAATTTTAGATGAGGGAAAGGTAATAGAACATTCAATAGGCCAGTTTGGGAAGATGGAACAAATCCTAGGTGGCAAGGAGCCTATAAATGTAAAGGAAAATGCAACTCTATAGTACCTTATTCAATGGAAAGGATTTCCTAATGAAGGAGAATTTGAAGATCAAGGAGATGAAGTGATCAAGTGTGGACAAGCTACAATACAATTCTCAAGGGACTTGAGATCTTTTTCAGGCCGAGTGTATGGTGCAGGGGCACCATGTTAGTTCATTTTGTGTAAATAAGGTCTTTAGTTTGGTTTTAGGGTTTTTTTAGTCTAGTGACATTCAATAAGGGCATAATAGACCATTTTCTAATGTAGCAAGTCTATTTGGTCAGTTTGGAGTCATTTTGTTAAAAAGTTGCAAAACCTTGAAAAGTTGTCATATGTAAAAATTGAAAAAATGCAAAATGTGGAAGTCCAACGACCAAGGGAATTCAAAAGGTAGTTTGGTTGGTTGTTTTAGTTTTTATTTAGAGGGATAAGTCTAAATATGCTTCAGGAACTCAAGGTAATCTCTCTGTTGAAAGTTTCAATAAACCCCTGTTGAGCATGCCTAAATTGGCTTAGGTAAGGTTTTTGTGTTTTGATGACTTTTGGTTTTTTCTTTTGATGAAAGTTTTGGATTTAGGCTATTTGAGACCTATGGAGAAGGCTTGAGTGGATATTTGGGATTGGGAATATGTTTAGAGGGATGATGCTTTGAAAAATAGGGCTAATTAGGGCTATGTCCAACGTACCAGTCAATTTTAGGAGAGTGTTCCAAAACAATGATATGAAAAAATAAGATATGTTAAATAAGAGGTTATGGGTATTTGGAAAGGTAAATATTTTGTGGGTATTCAATGTATTTTGAAAGATATGGACATAAAACATTGGTTGATATGTTATAAGGAGAATAGGGTGGAGTTATGGAATAATGCTAAGTTAGGGTTTTGAGGACATAAAGATTATTTGAACTTGATCAAATTGTGATTGTTTGATGTTTTTCCTCCCTACTCTGCATCAAGTATGGATGTCTAATTGCATAGGCATGTGTACATGTTTATATATATACACATATATACACATATATACATAGACATATATGTATGTACATATACACAAATATATACACTTAGACATTCATATGTATACACAAATAGATGTGAGTGAACTGGTTATAGTAGAAAAATTGAATGAGGGATAGTTGGGCATATCAATGGGAAAAGAAAATATTTTCAATATTAGATTGAAAATTTGAATGCAAAAACAAGGAGCGAGAAAAGACACATAAGGTATTACAGTGCTAATATGGAAATAAGATGCTCATTATCACTTTGTCCATAACATAAGTGAATGATCAAAATCATTTTTTGTTAGTATAGATATCAACTACGCATTTTCTATACTAAAGAGCTTGATTGGTCATTTTTCAATTCAACTTTGAAATGTGAATATTGAGTAGAAAAATATTTAGGCTAGATATATGACTCATCTACTAATTTTGAAATGATAATATGTACATAAATATATATACACTTAGACATAGATATGTACATACAAATATATATGAGAAAATTGGGTGCAGTAGACAAATCAAAAGAGGGATAGTTGGACATATCAATGGCAAAAGAAAATATTGTCAATATTATATTATAAATTTGAATGCAAAAGAAAGGAGTGGGAAAATACACATAACTTATTGTATTATTAGTATGGAAATGAGATGCTCATTATCAAACTTTCCATAGCATAAATAAGTGATCAGAATCAAGTTTTGTTAGTGTAGATCTTGGCTATGCTTTGTTTGTTCTGAAGAGCTTGTGGACCCAAGACTAATGGTGGTAACTCTTCAAATAGTGAAAAGGAAGGTGGTGGAAATGGCATGAAATGGTGGAAGATAAAATTGAAACAAATTTTTATCATTTTTTGTTGGTAAAAACTTCCCATGTAAAAGCAAAGCTTCCAAAATTATTGACATGAAGCTCAAATCTAATCTTCTTGATTCACACAAGTCTCAAAAGTTCAATAATTTGGAACATGCAATCATTAAATTAAGTCATTAAAAATATAGTAGAAACTAACCAAAAATAATGAATCACAACAATGATAATTACGAATAGTTAAATGCTAGTAAATAATGATAATTTATCCAAATAGTTCACTTTCTGTGAGGTTCATATCAGAGTACATTTATAGATAATAGATATGTATATCAATATGCATTGTATATATATCTATGCATATTGCTCATAATAAACATGCACATATGTGTATATATACACAATAGGTAAATGTATACATTATCACAATTTTTTAAAAACAATTCATTTTTTTCGTTTTAATTATTTAATCACAAACAATAGAAATTAACCTGTGAAGTGCAAAGATGTAAAAA
>VDFB02027215.1:0-34298 GCA_007258455.2 Sequoia sempervirens | reverse complement strand
TGGTTTTGTTACCTTCTTGATTGAGCAGAATGCTTGCTATTATTATATGAGATCATTGTCCATTAGTAATTTATTATGTGATCTATGTTACTCATAATTGCACATATGCTACGCTGTTAAACATTCTTCTATTCTGCTACAATATTCTTTCTTTATGCATATAGCTACATTAAACAATAGCCAATGCAATACACAAACCATGTAGAGAACTTTGCAAAAGCTTTTTGGATAATGGAAGAATAGTGTAAGAATAATGTAAGAGATAATTTAGTTGGAAATTTATAACAACTAGCACTTTCTGATTAACAGGATAAAGGAGTTGGATGTTTTGCAGTAGATATTCCTTCGGATATTTTTTGATATCCATAACTTGTTTGAGGAGGAGCAGTTGTTTAATATTGCCAGTGGTGAATGTATTTGAAAGCAGCAAGAACAAAGAACTTAAAAAAAAAGAAAGAAATATGTCATTTGTCAAAATATTATTTGCATAATCAACAATGTATGACCAAAGCTTGTGAAATAATGAGTTAAAATACAACTGAGGGGTGTGTCCTTGTGCTCCTAGAGACAGTAAGAGCTAGCTAGGGAAAAACAGCACTATATTTTAAGTTACCTGCCTCTAAGTGCAAGAAAAAGAATGTAGGTATTCAGCCTAGCTGCCTCAGCCATGAAGAAATTAAGTAAACTTATATATGTAAACAAATCTGAGGGCTGGATGGACACTTTTTTTGGTCAGAGAATCCTTTCAATTTTTATTTTTGTCAGAGATTACCTAGAGGGTACTAGTGATGAGTGAGGAACTTCACTTCCAATTGAGGGAGCTGGATACAGGTTTTTGGAATGATGATGACATCAAAATTGTTGTGGAGAGAGTTAGGAAGTGGTTGGTAATTCTCAATTTGTTGTTAAAAATGCTCCCAATAAAGGACCATCATCAGGTTTTACTTTGATAATTGGGAACTGAGAGACTAGAAGATGTAGTTCTCTTGAGGAAAGATATTTGGAGGCTTGGTGATTACTAGGAGATTGTCTTGGTGGTTTTGTGCAACTTGTTTTGGGGTGTGTGTTTTTTTTTTCTTGCTTGAGCTTGTGACTAGGGTTTGAAGGTGTTCAAGGAGTATTTGTTATTTTCTTCTCTGCCTCGTGGTTTCATGTTGATGTGTTCATGGCGGTGATTGGCACTTGTGTGAAGGTATTGTGGTGCAAATGATGGCCTTAAAGTCTTCTTTTTGAACATGATATCAGAAAGAATAGATTTTAATAGAACCCTAATATCTCAGGTATTTATAGTTGTATTTTTAGGTCTGATTGCAGCAATGAATAGATTGCAAAAACTTAGGTGGAGTAATCTTTCTTTTAGATTTGTCTTTTTGTTTGTGCAAATCAGCTTTGGAGATCATGGAAACGTATATTTTTGTTTGGGGTTTAGTTCTTGCCTAGTGATCCATAATATAACCCTACTAGTTCACCAACTATGGATTTCAATGTTAGCACTTCCCTACACTCTTAGCAATCTGCCCTAATGGCCTTTTATCTTGCCTGCAGCAATACTGATATGCATATGCAATAAACAAAATAGCTGAAAACAGACAACGAATAGAGCACATCACAAGAAGCAATCATATGACAGTATAGTTATCCCTGGAGAAAACCTGTAAGGGTAAAAATCTCCAGCAAGAGAATGCCTGTATCATCTCATTCACTATATGATGCAATTACATGGAGAAAATACCATAATAACAGTCTTTCTGGGTTTGTATAGTAACAAATGCAACTACCCTGTCTCTACAAAGCTCCTTATATTCTTTAGAACTCTGAACCCTGTTGTCTGTCTTCGATTACAACAATAAGAGTGATTTCGCATGCTAACTGAAACCTCCAATGAGATTATTCCATCATTTTTATGCACCACTTCCTTTGAAACAATGTAAGATGAAAATAGCCTTAGAATGGCAATAGGCAGTCAACTGCTCCACTGCCCTAACAGAATCCCAATTGCTTCACATACCAGCCCTAACGGCCTTCAGCAAAGGATTGCAACTGTTGTTTGCCCGCATCACGGGCATCTCCATCACAACACCTTGAAAACCAACATTAATGGTTGTAACTGAACAATCACCTGCATTATATGATGTTTGCCACCCTATCATTGTCCATATAGATAGAAAAATCAACAAGCATGGGCTCTTTTCAAATTAGTTGCCCCAAGGAACAAAATGCCCTTTATTCATATTACTAAGCTGCCAAAATAACCCACAACTTCAGTAGCAAGCTCATGTGACTTAGGCAACAACCTGTCATCTTCTGCAATAATTGTCATCTTCAGGATGATCCCAAAGGTCTAGTGTGTTCCCAAACGTAGGACCTTACTGATTCAAATCACATAAGCAATATCAGATTGTGGCTCCCTAATTAGGGAGCACCTCTAAATTAACGGAGAATGGTTGAGGAACCCTTCGCTTTACTAAGACACCTTGTTTTCCAATACCATAGAATGAACAGCATCCAAGTTTCTATGCACTCTTGCTTCCAACTGACTTGTCACTCCTTGGATACATGAAAGTATGTAACAACTCCTTCAGCTGTGCTCTCCTCCTTTCTTCTCACTTGCATTTATTAACTACTTCCCCCTTGAGTTACTAGCCAAAGCAAGCTTAGATTTGCCACTGCAAGAGTTCATTATATACTCTTTTCTTTTTGAAATCAACTTTTATTGGTTTTTTCTCTAGAAATCAACCACATCACTCTTATGTAGATATGGACTTATAAGGATTACTCCACATATATTCAAGGAAACCTCATTGAAAAGGACCCCATCAATAAAATCTAGGCAAAATCCAAACTGCAACTTCATTACTTGGTGACTTTTACCTTCACATGATCTTTTATCCATCCCAAAGAGTAAGGACACGGGTGGTCTGTCACTTCCAAACCAAGCTAGTTAACTAATTTACAAGAAATCAGATTTGCTTGTTAGCACAAATGAAATAAAGCATCAAAACATTTACCTTTTGCCTCCACCTTGTTCTGGAATAATTCAGTGAGCTCCTCTTCACATGAAGTTCTTTTGCTCACTGATGCAGCACCTTTGTTTAAATTGGGACAGGAAAGATGCTTATCAACATTGGATTCTCTACTCATCTCTTTGCTTTTTTGTTGGAAATTTATTACATGATATAGTCTATAGCTTAGATAAATAAATAAATAAAAGTTAGTTTGAAGGTTAGTTGTTGGGAATGGTTTACCAAAGTGAAGTTAGGCGATTGTACAGGAAAAATCAAAGGTATTACAAAGCCAATTTATTGAAATGTAAAAAATCAATGAAATGATCCTGATTGCATAATAGAGTTTTGGTATTGTGTAATAATCATGGTGTGATAACATGCGGTTTTGTTTTCACCATATTTCAATATGGTATGAGAGCAATTATTGTAATGGAAGGAGGCTGCCCTTGGTTTTGTCCTTGTCAAATTAAAGTTTTCCATTGTGTTGTCTGCCACTATTGCCATGTGTTGAAGAAAGAATAAAGTTTGGTGGTAGGTTTGGCCATGTGAAAGAGTTTTTTTCCAAGATTAAAACTCCTTTTTGTAGAGATTGTTGCCAAAGATTAAAGCTAGATTCCAAGCAACACATTTCTTTCCAAAATCTAATTTTGGGTAGTGGAGAAAACATGAGACAAAGTTGCACACAACAGGGTTGCTGTTTCTTAGAAGTTGAAGAAATTGTAGTAATTACATTAAAAGCCCGCCATTTTAGTAAAGACATTAAAAAATGACAAATGTAATGTGAAAGGGGCCTAATTAAAGTCTTCAAAGCTCTCTATTTCATTTTTGATAGATGTCACTTGATTTGGTGATCTTTGTGTGCATTTTTATCTAAGTATTGTTGCATGAATGGCCAAATGACGGAAAGGTTCCTCTTCTGAATTCTGCGTCATTAGACAAACTCCTCAAATGCTCACCTTCATAGTGTTGCAAGTTGAACTTATATTGGTTATGGAGAACCAACATCTGTGATAAGGTGAAATGAGGATTTGATTGGAGGCTAGTAGAAGGATTCATTCACAATGTATGTGTTGAGAGCAATAATACCAATAGTGAATGGGCCATGATTAACATAGTTTGTGTTGTGGTTATAGTTCACTCCTAATTGCTAAACAAATTGTGGCATGGAGTATATGAAAATAGAACAATATCATTCATCATATGATTTGTCACATTTTTTTGTAACCTTCTTAAAACAAACCTCAAACTTCATGTTGAAACATGTAAAGGTACTTTAGAAGTGGCGGAGTTAGTTAAAGAAGTGGTGAAATATGTTTAAGGTGTGAAATTTGAAGACATAAGGGAGACATAAGTAGTTAATATTTTATTTTAAGGGTATTAATTTTGTTAGGGGAATTTACTTTTATTTATATAAGGAATCAAGAGAAACAAGGGATTTTGTCATTTTTGGATGTAAAGGTGTGGGGTTTATTTTTGTTTTTTTAGTCTTTGGAATTTGTCATGGGGTGATAAGGTTAATGTGTCTTGTAAATGAAAACTAGGGTTTTGGTTACATTGTAAAAGGTGCATTTTTAGTTGAGCCTAACATCTTAGAATGAGATCTTTCATCACATCACCTTAGGCTTGTATTTTTGGAGGCAACAATGTTACATTCAATGACATTTTTAGAGATTTCAAATGCTATATTTGATGGATAGAGCATAAGAGAAAATAATAGGTTGGAGGCACTAGAGGTTGCAAGAGTTTCCCCATCTTGTGCTAGCTTCTCACTTTGAGATAATCAATTGTTTGAGAAGCACCACCACATGTGTCTCTTTCTAGAGCAAGGGGGCTTGGCAGTATTTGTGGATAGTGTAACCTTTGAAATAAGTGTGGTTAGTGTATCTACATTTGCTTGTCTTATAGATAGTGTAATCATTGAAATAGGTGTGATTAGTGTCTCTACATTGATTTTGTTCTTGTTGTACAACAAAGGAGGGATTTGGCTCCTGTAGCGTTGGAGGGATATTGACACTTTTAGAGGAGAGTTGTTCTCTCATCGTGAAGGCATTGGAGGAGGGATATTGACACACTTAGAGGGTGGATTATTGGAGGAGAGTTCTCTTGTTGTGCATGGAGGATGGGATTTATTCTCTCATGTGGTATAGAGAATTTTTAGGTTTGATAGTTAGGACATGCACTAATGCAATCGGTTTGGTGTATCTTGGGTGAGTGAGGAGATTTGGTACAACAATTTCATGAAATTTCTATATGGGATTTTCTTTTTAGTGCATGCAATGCTTTGTCCTTTGTTCAAATTGGTGCAATAATGGGGGGAATTGCATAGCCCTCATCCTTTAGACTAGTCAAATTCTTTAGTGTCACTATTAGTTACCTGAAGAATGAATATTCAATAGAAATATTGAAATAGTGAGGGATTTGTGTTAGAGAAGATGTAGTGATAAAACTATGAAAATGACATGCACCGTGAAGGTCCATGTGGTCTCAAAGGCCTTAATTTGGGCTTGGTGGTGGTGGTTTAGCCCCTTGACCTCCCTTGTATTGTGGTAGTGAAGATGCCCAGGGAGTTGCCATTGAACCCTATTAGGGGCTCAACTCCACTGGGAGCATTGCCCCTAGACCCTTGTGAGGGGCGTTGCCCCCCATCCTCATTGGAGGCTTTGCCCATAAAACCCCACCAACCATCACCCTCCATTGTCACCAAATCAAGGTCCCTGGTGCCCCCATCCCCCCCATTTGAGTGTTTGTGGAACATAGGAACTTTATTACATCATATAGTATATAGGCTAGATAATAAATATATAAAAGTTAGTAGTGTTAATAATTAGTTTGAAGATTAGATGTTTGTAATAATTTCTTGTAGGGAAGTTAAGCAATTGTATAGGAAAATTCGAAGGCTTTATAAAGCCAATGTACTGAAATGTAAAATCAATGAAAGGATTGTGATTGCATAATATGGTGTTGATATTTTCATTTCTATGTGAATCATGTGTAATAAGTTGTTTTTTGTTCACTATATTTCAATATTTTCTTCATAATGACAATGTTCTTGCCTTTCTTCTTTCTCGAAGAAGGCATTAACTTGAGATGCAAGTGTCAACAACCTCCTTCTTTGTGCCCATTCTTATCACAGTGAATACATTGAATTTTGTTCTTAACTTTGCCTTTGGGCTTTGGCATGTAAGTACACCTCTTCTGTCGTCTAAAGTTTTCTTACCACCTTGCTGTTGTTCATTACCTTAGGGAGGACTGTAATGTCCTCTTCTTGACAGGCACCAGTTATTTGTTTTTTAGCCTTTGTTTATTCCCGAAGGCTAAAAATGGATAAATAAGGGGAATTTATTAAATTAATTATTTATAAGGTTATTAAAAAAAAAAAATATTAAAAAGTAACCTTATATTTAATTAATTTAATATTAAAGTGACTAAAAATAATATAATATCAAAAAGTCACTTAAAAGAATAAAATAATAATTTATTCTAGAAGCTTCTTGAAGTTACTTGTGAATTCTTTATAAGGAGCTTTTGGAGGGCATTTGAGACATCTTGAGAATTACATTTGATAATCAATTTTGGAGAGCTTGAATGTTTGAAGAATTGCCTGAGGGTTTGAATACTCTAAGGTGCCGGGTTTGGTTGTGAAATATCAACCCTAGCTGGGAGAGAGTGGAGGATATTTCAGTCCTTCAATTGGTGGCAAAATTTTGTGGCTTCAAAGCCAAATTTTGAAGGTTAGAGGAGCATCAATTTTCTTCATTGTTGCAGATTTGGAGAAGCATATTTATCAGCTTGTGGGGGTCGAATTATTCTTGAAAGTATTCGATTTTGAGGAGACACTTTCTGATTTTATGTTGCAAGTTTCATCAGTCCCAAATTCCTGATATTATAAGGAGGTACGAATTCCTGATATTATTCAAGCAAGCTGGGCGCACTTTACACGGGCGATTTCATGTTTTGAAGCAAATAAAAATCAGATAAAATTCTTGAGGGTTCGTAGACCTTCAAGGAGTATTGGCTCTGCATCTTGGAGCTTGTTGGTGTCACCTTTTTGAAGATTCGAATATTTTATAGAGGCTACAACAGTATACCAGGTTCCATCGATTTGGCCATTATAGTTCTTGCATTTTAGAATAGAATATTGCATTGCTTGTAATCAGGCTTAAGGCTGTCATTTAGTTGTAATCATTTCATATACTATCAGATTTGCAATTCGTATTTGTATGCCAAGAGTCTTGGCTGGAGCATATTTAGTTATCATTCCATTTGTAAAACAATCATATACATTGCAATATATATTGGAGTTATAAGGATTCATGGCAATTGTTTGTTTTATTGTCAAGGCTGATTGCACAACAATTGTTTGATAAAATGTCTCTCAAACTTCACTTGCATAGTTAGTTGATAGGTTGCATGCCAAGTGTTTGTAGAAATGCCTCTTGGCTGTAGGTGTGTATTTCATATCAGAATTTCATGTATTTGCATTTGGAAAAGAACAAAAAGAAGTTGCATCTCATTTTAGTCTTCTCATTAGTTACTTTGCAATCATTTTCATGCTTCATACTATCATTGGCATCAAAAAAACAAATCAAAACCAGCAAACTGAAACAAAACAACAGCAAACTAAGGTTGCAAGACAAGTGTTTGACAAAATTACCAAGGCACAAAAACAAGGGTAAAACATCAGATTTGTCAAGGCACTTTACAGCAAGTAGAAGGAAACCTCTTTTTATCCAACTCTAGGTAATGTGCTTGTGCACATGCCTCATCAATATTTTCAGGTTTGGCCATGAAAATTGCCCTTTGTAGATGGTCAAGTAAACCTCCCATTTATTTAATCAACCTCTCACGCTCTTTTATGTCCTTCCCAAGTGGCACAACTCTCTTCTTGAATTCACTAGTATAAGTGTGTACACTCTGCCCTTGTTCTTGTTTAAAATAATGGTATTGCAGTAGCCACTCTTCTTCATGACAGATTGGATAAAACTACTTTTGCAACAATAACTTGAAGTCCTCCCAATTTGACAGTGGTGATACTTTATGAATCTCTAATAATGCACATAGCTCTCATACCAAGTAAGAGCATGCTCTGCAAATTTCAGCCTTGCAAAAGAGATTTGCTGCTTTGGTGATTGCTGGTGCATAGTAAAATGTATGTCCATCTGGAACACAACCATTGGTCTAGTTTTTTGCATTGATTTCTCCATTGTAGGGTTGGATATCAATCTTGGCCTTTGCTTAGAGGAACCTATTAAATTTTGGTGTGTCTTCTTGCTCATCACTTTCTTTTTGGTCTTCACCTTCATCTGAAATATCAAATATAGCTTGTATTTGAAAATCCTAGGCTCTCAAGCTGGGTTTGCATCAGACTAAGACACTTTTAAACATCAGTCAGTGGTAAAAGGGTTATTTGCAAGTGGTTATCAAATTTACATATAAATATCCTTCATGTGTTTCCTTGTCATTTTATATGCATTATCATGAAACAAGTTTCATAAAATGGCACATCTATCAAACTGAGGTAGTAAAAAAACTTCACCATTCTGGGAGGGTATATTACAGTGGTATTAGAGCTGTGCATCCTGCCAGCCTGAGGATGATCAGTCAAAAGAAAAATTTCAGTTTGCTCTTTGCATGACCAGCACTCCTCTATTTCAGTGGCAGCTGATAATTAGTTGGGAAAATGAAGTCTATGCAAAAACTCATGGCAGAATTGACACAAGTCTTTTATGACTATGATAGGAATTTGACAAAGCTTCTACAACATCCTGAAATGTTAGATCCTCTGTTTGCAAAGGAAAGGAAAGCAAACACTAATGCAAATAATTTTACCAGTATCGGGGAAAAAGAAAAGAAGGAAGGAAAGTAAGAAGAATTTCTTCCTCGAGATTTGCAACCTACAGGTGAACCTAGCGTGAACAAAAATTAGTTGAGGAGAGAACAACGTTGTTTCACTATTTCACATGTCAAGGTGTTTGGATGCCTAGTCATTCATGTGGAAGTCCTAAAAAAGATGAAGTCATGCTCACAAGTTCACTTCAACAAGAGGATTCTTTAGAGGTGCATGCATCTGTTCATATTGAGGGTGTGTGCAATGAAGTTGGCAAAACAACAGAGCTATCCTATGAGGCAGATTATACTAGTACGTATGATGATCATGTTGATAGTGTACATGATGATGTGTTCCTATCAGCAGGTGATGATGATTCAATATCTTATCTTAGTGCTGATGCTCATGATGATCCGGGTGCGTTAGCAATTAACATAGAGGAAGCTGAGGTTGGGAAGTAGGTTGCTGATAATAAATCAGAAATTTTGCATGAGGATGATAAGTCTTAGGGTTCTCAACATTTGGCAGGTCAGTTGAAAGTTAGTGAAGACATGATCAGTGTAGCATTGGAACATTTTGATGTCGCTCAGCAGTTGATGGCAAACTGTTGTTGGATTTCGGGAACACATGAGCTCTTTGATGGTGAACTTTCCCATTGCAGAGTTTCAGGCACTTAGAGATGCGTTGGGGGTAATGAAAACTGATTACCTACAGTTACTATCAGACAGAGATCATCTTCTCATGCTTGATGCGATTTATTATGATGCACTCAAGGGGAAAGAGGAGGAGGTTGATGAGCTCACTCATGAGCTTGAGGTCACCATGGACTCTTTGAAGAGCACTCAAATGGCCCTTCAAGAGTCAGAGACTCGGATTGATGAGCTTACCGTGGAGTGGAGCTTGGCGCAATCTACATCACCCACAATTGAAATTCAGCTATCTATGGCATCCATCGGTGATGAGCATACATCCACAAATTGTGGAAATGTGCATATTGAAGATATGGAAACATCCACTTCATTTACAAGTGTAGATGACACCAATGTGGTGAGTGCATTGGATGAGCATAACAAGGAACGCTATGTTGCAGCAGGTGTCATTGAAGAAGAACCCTTTCTAGGTGATATATGCCCAAGTCTCTACATTGGTGATGTAGAGAATGCTATTGATAGGTCTTGTGATGGTTCACTCTGGTATGATGTGCTTCCATCGTTGACAGATGAATCCAAATCTTGTAGGTTCCCTGAGTTGTTTCTACCTGACAGTTGCTCATAGAAACAAGTATATGAAACTTGGATCATTTGGATTCCAATGGGCATTAGAGTGGCGCAGCAGAAGCCGGCAAGTATTGGGTATGATGGATCTCTGGTTTGGCTATGGAATCCAGGGATTGTTTTGGCCAGTGGGTTGCTTCTTTCTTCTACAGGTTTTGACCGAGTTATAGGGTATGGTGGTATCATAGTCAATTTTTCATTTTTCAATGATTTGTCAATGTCAATAAAAAATGGAAATCACAATCAATATTCAATAATCTTCATATTGCTCATCATTGAGAACATTAAAGTCAATATTTGGTTCAATTCATTTGAACCGCAATAAGCTATAATGTCACTCCCTCTAGCCATGTCATATGTAGAAGTTGTCTCATTTATAAAAACTTTAGCAAGCAATGTGTTGGTGTTTCAATTCGCACCTCTGGAATGCGGATTAGAAACAAACAGCTATGCACAGATAAATTGCTCTTTGAATTAGGAGGGGAAGCTCCCTCTTTGCTGATGTTGCTTAAAGAAAGTAAACTAAAACTAATTTGCCAATCTTTTTGTTCAGCTAAGAGCACAAGGTTATAAAACTCAAGCGCTGTAGTTGATATTTTCTCTTTTAGAAGTTCAACTACGACTAAGCCTACTCTAATGATGTTTCTAACCACTCAAATAAACGCAGAGCTTGAGAGTTAGAAATGAACAAGGAATGATTCTTTGACACAAATACTTAAACAAACTTTCTTCCAACGCACATCTACTTTACTTTCAATGCAAGCTAAAATAGAGATCATATAAGCATAACACATAAGACAAAAACCTGAGATAGTAGGTCAAAGCAAATGAGGCATAAGATTTCCTTTTCTCAAATTTCGAGTAACAAAGATTACACTTCTGGGACAGTAGGATTGTAGCAAAATAGGCTTACAGTTTAGCGATCAAACCAGAATACATTGACACAAGTAACATATGAATTGAACAATATCTTGCAGTTAAAAGAGGCATACAAGCTTGCTCTTACACTAAGTGAACAATACTGAATAACAATTAGAAGGCACTAGTAGGCTTAGCATTTTGTTATCACAAGCACAACTAAAGAAAAATGGGCAAAGCTGTCCTTATTTATACACAAGCAGAGGAGTAGGGAACCCTAAAATCTCCTTGCTTTTACAACTAAGACTTGCCAACGTGCAAGCTTTATTTCTAAAACTAAAACAAGATAAGCATCTGTTGGAAATTGTCATTGATGTCAAGCTAAGAAGGTAGAAGATTCATCAACAAAGTATGTAAACAGGATCATGATGATTTAATTGAGAAGATTGGCCTATGCCAAAGAGCAGATTTCAAAGATTGCAGCAATTAAGAGACATAATGAAGATTTATATCTGAAAATAAACATCATGCTAAAATAATTAGCAAACTGTTTGTTAATCTGGAAAAGCAACAATGGAAAAAGAAATAATAAAAAATAAAGAGAAAGCAATATGAAGACAAAATTAAGAAAGAGACAAAATTCAGAATAAGACAAAACAGAAAAGGACGAAGCACATAAGACAAAATTAAAAGGATACGATTTTTTGAAGAGAAGCGCTCCATTCAAATGAAGTGAATATTAAAAAGTCTTTTGAAAACCAAATGATGCGATCATTTTGCAAAGTCAAAAGGTGTGATTCATGACTAAAAACAAATAAATGAAATGGTGTGATTAATTCAGTAAAGCAAGTATCATAAGACAGGTTTTAAAGAAGTATGATTTATTAATGAAGAGGTGCAATTGATTTAATAAGACAAAAAATTGTCTTATCTAATGCAAGGAACAGGCAAAGTTAGATAAAACAAAAACTAAGAAAAAGACAAAAAGGTCCCACATAAAGACAAACTTTTGTCATAAACAGATGATTATAAAATACGATTAGCAAGTGAAAAGATGGAAACAATTAAAGTTTCTAAAAGGCACTGATTAAAGTGATTCAAAGGAAACCATTAAAAGGCAGCACTCAGATTATTTTAGTTAAGACAGTGCTACATATCATTTATTAATGAAGGGTTGCCTCTCTTTGTAAAGAGGATGTGTTTCAAAAGGGTCACCACTCTTGATAAAAATATAAATGGAGTGGTGTGAGAGAATGATTGTGAGTGTAGCTGTGTGTGAATAAAAATTATATCATCCAAACACGTGCTGTGTATATTGTGAGTAAAATGCAGATCATCTGAAAAATGGAGAGTGTAAGAGTATGGAATATATGTTCGAACTCAAGCAGGGTAAAATCTGAACAGTAGGCTGAGAGGAATGAAGTGAATAAAAGGGAAAGCTATATAATTCAGATTTGTGTAAAATGATCAGAACATAAGAGAAGACCTATGAAGCATATTGGAGAAGTCTTTTAAAAGAGATGGACAAGCAGACTTAAGAGAAATCTATGAGCAGACTTTGTGATGATTTTACAAGCAAATTTATTGAAGAACATATGACCAGATTTGAAGGAGAGTTTTGCTATAAGTGATCAGATTTGTTAAAAAGTCTTGCATCATTCAAAGTCAGATTTGTGTGACAAGTTTATGATCAACTTACAGCATATTCAAGAAAAGAATTGTAGTAAAGAAGGAAAGGAGTATATTTGCATATTTCATGAAGGAATTGTGAAGCATAGTTTGGATCAGATTTGAAGAAAGAAATTAAGCATAATTGTAATCAAATTTGATCAATGAGAAGATTGTGAATGATTATGATCAGTTTTGTAAAAAGAGATTATAAAGTCCATCATCCATTGAGAAAGCAACATTGAAGGTGGAACAGTATTCTTGATATTATTATCTTTGCTAAGTTGGTGCTTGGCAAGTGGGGGTTGGAGCCTCCGGTAGGTTGGTGCCTACAAACATTAGGGGTTGGTGCTCCTTGTAGGTGTGCCTACTAAATTAGGATTAGGGGTTGATGCTCCTTGTAGTTTGGTGCCTACTAAATCAGAATTAAGGGTTGGTGCTCTTTGTAGGTTGGTGCCTACTAAACTATAAATTGGTGATACAAGTAGGTTGGTGCCTACATTCTTTGTAAAAGCCTAAATAATTCATAAAGTTCATTGTTTGTACTGTGGTTTTATCCTGCAAGGGTTTCCACGTAAAATCTTGGTGTCAACTTGTTCATATTGTGATATTCTTGCATAGTTGATTTTGTGTTAGAATTTGAAGTTGATAAAAGTTGTGAGGGTAAAAGTTTGTTGATATACTGATTCACTCCCTCCCCCGCCCCCTTTCAGTATATCTTTGTGCTCTTTAGCATCTAACCACCTATGAAAGCATAAAAACAGGGAAAGTGCCAACTATTACAACTTGTTTTCTTTCTATCACAAAGAATGGATAAGTCTGAGACAAGAATAGAAAGAAAGCGTGAGATAAGAATGGAAAGAAAGCTGTTGCTTTAAATTTCAATCACATCCGCCAAAAAATTGGAAACTGTATCTCTATTAGGAGCATCGATACTATCTATAGCAAAATTCCGCTTTTATAGGATCTCTTCACCTTCTGCAATTAAACTTAGAGAATCTTTCACATCACCAGCTGCTTTATCCAATCTTGCTAATTTCGTCGGCTTTGCAACTGGAGTGATGACCTTTTATAAATATACCCTCTTGCTTCAGCATATCTTTTATGGCTTTTATGCTTCTGACACTACTTCTGATTTTTCAATGGAAGAATATTGTACAACTCTTTTCCAATACTTGTTCTTTTGCTCATACCACATCTTCTCACGTTCTTCGACTAAGATGATGATGTTTTTTGTCCATGGTGGTATTGAAAAGCACTTCTCAACAACGTCTGGCCTGAGGCTGCAAACAACCCACCCATCTACTGCTTGGTTCTGAATTTCATGAGAGAATACTCCATGCTGAAAAACTTGAAGTTTGACTGTAAACTCGACTATGCTTGGACAAGTTTTGCACAAAAGCTAAAAATAGCTTGTTGATTTTTCTTTTACAAACGGGCATAGTTTTCAAAAATAATTTGAGATATGGGTTTTGTACAGAATCTCGTTGCAAGAAGACCCAGATCGTTCGTTTTTGAAAATTGTTGATGGCTGGTTGAAAAAGTAGAAACTCTAATTTTTGAATTTTTTCTAAAAGAAAAGTTGAGAGCGGGTTTTGTGTAGAATCACGTTTTGTATGGACCCAGTTGATCAGATTTTGAAAATACTAAAGATTTCTTGGAGATGCATGAAAAAAAGCAGGTTCTTGAAAATTGAAATTTTTTCCAAAGTTGTTGAGAATCATGGACCAAGCCGACCCAAATTGTTGAAAATTGATGCCCTGGAATAATATGTTGAAAATTGAGGTGATTATGTAGATTAATACTTTGTAAAACTTTGTGATTGCTGATCTAAATATGTATTCATTTGTTATAGATTCTTTGTGGATGATTATTTGGTTAGAGTTATCAAAACAACAACTTCATCCTTGAATTCATTGTGACCAACCTTTTTAGGCATGTTAGTCTTCTGTATTTTCAACCATCTCTGAGCAACTTTCCTCTATGAACGCTCTTGATCTTCATACCATATCTTCTCACAAGCCTCAATAACTATAGTGAAATTGTCTGAATGAGGAGGAATAGGGAATCATTTTTCCACATCCCTCGGCTTAAGGCTGCAGATGTCTCTTCCATCAGCTGATTTGATTTGTCGTGTAGACGAGTTGTAATGCTTGATGCAAGCAAGAAAAAACTCGAGATCGAAAGTTGTGATAGGAATAGACGTTGCTGCCAGCAACCCAGAACGCTCAAGATTGTTCAAAATATTGCTGCTAACGCCCTCCAAAGTGCTCAGATTTACCACCGGATAAACACGACCCAATTCTGTGTTTGAAGTTTTCAAAAAGTCATGCATCAGGACCGATTTGGTCTTATAATCTATAGGATTGAACTACATTTTGAAAATGAGGACTTTTGACTGTGAAGTTGGGTATATTCGGACAACTTTCCGAAAAGGCTAAAAAAACTTTGGACAAGGCTAAAAATAGCTTGTGGTGGGAAAGTTTTCTGGATTTTTTTTGAAATATGGGTTTTGTGTAGAATTGAATTCTAAGCAAATCCAGATCAATAAAAATTCGAAAAAGTGAGTTGTAGTCAAGCATGTGGAGGTTTTTCAGTCGAGAAGAGCAGGGGTTCTAGAGCTCACTCGGGGCAATTTTTCCCGAGAAAATTTGGAACATGGGTTTTGTGTAGAACGAAATTCTAAGGCAACCCAGATAGCTCAATTTTGAAAAATATGTGTTTCTGACCCACATGCAAAGGAATTCTCGGAAAAAAGCACAGAGCTTTAGAATAAAAGCTACGGGGCAATTTTCTCGAAAAAATCTAAGACATGGGTTTTGCTACTGTTGCTGAAGTATGTGAACCCAAATGCTCAAACTTTGAATATTCTGCCGTTTTCTTTGACATGTGAAGAATACCTAAGACGAGAATAGAAGAAATTAGACAGAAGATAGAAGTTTGTTTTTTGTTTATTCTGCTTTTGTAGAAAATCGCCTATGCTTGATTGAGATTCGATGAAACTTGCAAGCACTGAAATCCTAACTCTGGAAAATCAATCTTCTTAACAATTTGGACCCGACACTGAAAAATTGAACTCAAAGCACCTTCAAATCTTCAATTGCTCAAGAAATTCGCCTTTCACTGAACTCTGATATGAGAATAATGGCGACTTTGAATGATTTAAATAAATAAATCAAGAATAAAATCGTCCATCCTTCATGCAATAAGTGCACCTCATAAAAATATTTAATTTAATCCCGATTGGACCTCAAAATATACGACCTCTGATTGGGGCTTTGAAAAAGGTAACTGAATGTTAAATTTGCCCTAAAAAGGCCGCCACCTTTAATCTATTCAGTTAAACTCAACCTGCAATTCAGTTAACTAAACATGCAAACTAAAAATAGTCCTTTTTGCAATTAAAATAATTCCCCTCTAAGTCGAATTATTTAAATATTAAAATAATATTTAAAATTCCACCTTTAATGCGCACAAGTCATCTTGAGTTCAAAAAGTCAACCTTTGACTTTAGTCATTTTTCCAGATTTAGTCATTTTAATGAAAATTTGGATTTTGAACCCTCTTTAGAGCCTCTGTTCAAGCACTGATTTTGGTTGACTAACATCACCAATTGACTAGTTGACAGTTGCGTTGTAGAGTAGGATCAAATCTGACAAAATCAATGCTTGAGACTGCAATCCATAAAATTGAGATCTGAGGCCTCAAAAATCCAAGCGCCCTTGGCAAAAACTGTGCTTTTGACCCCAGACTCGGACAAATTTTCATCATTTTCAACACTTACGAAGGTAAACTTGACCTCTTCACATCTCGCGTTTGGCAAAACTTCAGGACTGGATAACTGGCTCACTACGGCGTTGGTTCCATTTTGCACAACTTTACAACATTTGATAGGCCAAAATCAAGGGCGCCCCTGGAAGCCAGGGGCACTTTTTGTTCCAGAGATAGCCATTTTTCCAACTGGCTAAAATACCACTAAATCTCCAGCTGCAAGTTGCCAACTAATCTTCTGATCTGACGGAGATATGCAACAAAAAGCTGGATGTAACACAGATAGGATGGACACATGAGATCACCAAAAGGAAGACATTCAAGGCTCCAAAACCTTGGGTGCCCCTGACTAATAGGGGCGCTTTTGCCTTTTCCTTTATCATTCTGACCAAGGTTTAACCTTATGTTTGACCTTTGATTTCGACAGTTCAACAACTCAGATTGACCTGTTGACGGATGCGTTGCGAAGCCTGATCAAATGTGAGACAAACATCCTAGGTGTCGTTTGGTTGGAATCCTTCATTTGATCCCTCAAAAAGATAGGCGCCTTCTGCAAAAGCTGTGCTTTTCCTTCCAGTATTGTAAGCCTTTTTTTCATCCTCCTTGTGTCTCACTGAAACTCTCGTATTAGGTGCTAGACATATCTTTCGGGTTGGCTGGATAGCTCATCGCGAAGCTGACAGTATTCCTGACAAGTCTTCTTGGAAGTGACAAACCTCAAAACTGAAATATGAGCCTTCAAAATCTAGGACGCCCCTGCTCTTCAGGGGCTTTGGTGCTCCAGAGTTCAAAAATTTTGATGACTTTCATCTCGGCGAAAAACTCCTTCGAGACGAAGCATTATTTTGCACTTATCTCGACACAGATTCTCCATTTGAGCGTTTTAGGCTTAGATTTCAACCCCTGGTCTCTAGCCATCTGTCATTGACGACCTCAAAAATCCTAGCTTTCCATCTAAAAAAGCGAAAACTACCCACTAGACTTAAATTGAGTTTTAACTGAAACTAACTTCACCATTGTGATCGTGAAGCAAAATAAGCCAATCAAAACAATTTTTAGTCAATTCTGACAAGTTTCAATTCTTAGGGTTTCACGGCCTGAAACAGGGGTACTTGAAAACCCTAATTTTCAATATTTTCAAATTTCACCAGTATCCTCCTGACATCAAACTGACATAAAGTCCATACTTGATTTGCCCAAAAACTATGTTTTGACATCATTTTAACAAGGTTTAGACTCTTTTAAGCAACATGCCTTAATGAAGCAAAAAATTTGGTTTGGGTACAATAGACTAGAAAGTGCACTATTGGACTGTAATCAGGTCTGATATGAGTTTTTTAATCTGATTTCAGTATATGCTTGATATTGCAATTAAGTCATTCATGCTTTGATTTAATGTCTAGATGTTTCCTTGCAATGTTACAATATTGTCAATGTAATGTATTCACAATGATGAATGGAATATGAAACAAACAGTAACACATTTTGCATCTCCGTCTTATTCTATAAAGAAAACACAAAAAATCAAGGGTGATCATCACACCTTGCCATCCTGTCCCAGAAACACCATGGAACATAGTAAAAATAAAATAAAATGCATTATGCTCCTATATTCCATATAAAAGGTTTAAACAAATATTCAAAACATTTCACTTAAAAGAAAAAAAAAACAAAGGAAAACTTGAAAAAAATTAAAATTACAAGATTCACTCACCTTTGATAGATCAATTTTCTCCATGCAGTTCTTTCTCTCATAGCCTTTACCTTCGAAAAAAATATAGCAACCTTAAAAAATCAACAATGGCAGCTCGGAGGGAAAAAAAAATGTTTTATTCACTTTTCTCTATAAAATGAGACAAAAGAAGTGAACAATTCTCACTTTAGGGCAAAATTAGGTTACATAGGCACTTTTTGTTATAAGAAATGTTAAAAAATGTGTTTTTTTCCTTTTCTTTTTGGTGGCCCCTTGGTTTGCATGAGTTTGCCTAGGGTCTACCTTGTGCGACCTTGGGCGAACACTAGTCATCTCGGTCTTGAATTGGTATGTGACAGGTTTGTGGGAGGGGGGTTGAAGAACCCTGTAACATAGCTTAAAACAAAAGACATAAATAAAGATTCATTGTTGCCAATTACATTTTCAATCTAAGTGCATTTAGAAAATAAATGTTGAGAATACAGTTATCCCCCAAGGCTCCTAACCTAATTCAAGGAAACCAATCCTCTTCGCTAAATGAAGGCTCCTTGTTGGCTGTAGTCTCCTCTGAATCAGGATCAATTGTTTGATCATCTTTGACACTATCTAAGATTAGAAACAACAAAAGTATAAATTCTCAATCTACTAATGTATGTTAGAAATTATTGAAAATTATAAATTGGAAAGTTTCTAATATTAGATTTTCTTCAGGTGAAGATGAATGCTGTGGTGGACAAAAACCGAATCATTGATTTGTTGTTGACAAAAGTCATTGTGTTTCTTAGAGTGTATATGTTCAAGTACACTCCAAGAACACTCACAAATAGAAGAATTGTATGGCTGGCTTAAAATATGCATTGACATCAAACGAAATCATTTGGCATCTTGGCCAAAGTAGTTCCACCATTGCATTCACAATAGATTAGTCACAAAAGCAAAATTTATTAATAAATTAAGAATGTACTTAATTTTTTAATAAGCAAAAAGGCTATCAGAAGAAGATTGATTGCAAATTATTAATTTAAAATTTAGTACTTGTTATTGTCTTGACTCCACTATGCATATGTTGGAGAAACAACCTTTTGCTTGCTTATAGAATGGTAACAACACAATGGCTACTTGTCTTTCCTTTGTATTAGGAAACAATATTACAATGCACTTGAGTATCCCTTCTCTCACTTCTTGATCTTCTTTGTATGATTCACTGTAAAGAGATTGTGGGATTCAAGAAATATCTTGCAACATGGAGGTGACAATGCACTTGGTCATCTTATTTGGCATCAATGATCTCCGAAATTGGCATAGACTTGTTCTTATCATTTTGTATTTTAGATCACATTGAAGTTAGAAAATAAATAAATGCCAAAGGCATGCTGTCACGCCCTAATTTGTCAATCACATATTCATTGTTATTCTGTTTGACTTTGCTGTGTAAAGGCTGATTTTTTCCTGGCATTTTGAAGCTAGAAAACAAACAAAAAATGAAAAACCTAGCATTTACAAGGAAAAACTTGAGAAATTCTGGAAGAACCTGCACGTAATTTGTTGGTCAACCTGGATTTGACTCTGGATGGATTTTGTTTGTCTAAACCTGTTCCAAATTGGCACATTTTTTGGGTTTGGGAAGTGATTAAAGTAGTTTATTCATGTTTTTTTGCTACTATGGTTGTTAAGAATACAATTCCTTACCTCCCTCTTTTTATATAGGGAGTTGTCTGTTGAAAGCTTGTTTACATGTGGTTGAGAAAGAATTTTTAGTTATAAATTCTACTGGATATGTCCTTTACATGATTAAGCATTCATCTTTCAAGCATATATTTGCTATCAATTCCATGTTTACAAATGACAGTTATTCTCGTAATATTGAGTATTTTAGTTTGTTTCTATTTGTCAGGAACCTATAAAAAATAAAATTTCTGTTAGCTATGACCTTTAATTTCAAGAATATCATTTTCTTTTTGCTCTATTGCAATTTTTAATGTGCTCAATGAATGTGTCTTTGACCAGCCTTGTTGCATCAGCTGTAATTGCACTTATAGAGGGTGACGATGATAGTTTCGATGGAGGGGTATTTTGACACGCAACAGATAATCCAAACTAATTATCCACTTCTGTAAGTGTTTGCTAGAACTGTACTAAAGATGATTTTGAAATTTGATACATACTGTGTAGATTTGTTTGGTTTTTGTATAATTTATAGCCTCATTTCTTATGTTTAGAGAGTGCATTTCTTTTATATTTCTATGTATAGTGTCCATTATGTCCTATTTTTTATGTTCTAAGCTATTTATTATCTTTCCCCACTTCTCAATAATGCAACCTTCTGTTTACATTTGAAGTTTTATTCAGCTCAAATAACCCACGGGTGAGAGAGTGTATCTCTTCTCCCTTAAAATGACAATTTTCTTCATTATATTCATGACCATTGTCTTCTTCATGTGTCATTGGGTTCATGTGTAAGTATTCTTCATTTTCTAGAGTAATCTGTAGTTCCACTATCTTTGTCTGTTTCAACTTTTATGTAGTTCATTCATGTTTTTTGACCTGCTGTTTGGACGTTTGCAGCCGATCCATGTTACAAGACTATATCCATTTGAAGGTTGGATTTGTTGTTCCCTTGTAGTTTTTTTGGTTATTTAGGCCTTTTAGCAGTATTTTAAATATAGTGGTTCTTCAAGTTTCTAGAAGGGGGGACATTATTTTGGGTATGGCAAAGAATTTGTTGAATTTTGGGGACAGCTGGGGGGATGGTGGATTGATGGCTTTTAAAATAATCTGAACAAACTAAAAGCAGCTGAAATTTATAAAAATAAATACAATGTGCTGAATTTGCAATCACATTCCTCTTTTAGAAAAAAGTCTCCCCCCTAAAAAGCTAATCTTTTATAATGCTAATGCACCAAATGAACCAGGCTTTCCAGTTCTAAAAAAAGGAGATACACCTCCAAGTTGATAGGCCACCGGGGATGTCCCCTACACCCTGGGGGAGATGTCCTTGTGGAAGGCCATTTAATTATAAATTTCTTTGAAATATACAAGAAAATTGGTGAAGTGTGTTGTAAATGCTGGCCAGTTTTTAAACCTTTTTCTTGGGCGGTTACTCTTTGATTGAATAAAGATGTTAAGTATTGCAATTCCTCTCACAAGAGGAAGAATTAAGTACTTTAGCAAAGTCGCTAGTTCATCTGAAAACCTAGCTGGATATGGGGCCAATTTGAACCTGGTTTGGATTTGGAATTGATCTCCCTTTTGAGCTGTCTAGGGTTTGCAAAAATTGCTGTGTGTTCATTTAGGACAAACCTAGGTGAACCTGTGATGAATTTTGGTACCCTTTATTTGCTTGTTGTGATGAATGCAATTGGTTTTTAATATTCTTTTTGCTTTTTGAAATTATTGTCTGCAGCTCGAGTCTATGTTACCAGAAACACAATGTTTGTTCCCTCTCTCTTGTTTTAATGGGATTCATGACATGGCTTAATTGCCTCCCATGGATCTTGTATAAATTTGGTGTTTGTATCGAGCATAGTTGTCGGGAGACGCAAGGTACTGGTACGGGGACGGGGATGCCAATCAAATTAGGGTACGTGAGTTAAATGAATAAGGAGACGACTATTTTATATGTAAATGATTCACCAGAAATTTTGGGTATGGGGATTGGTACGTTGTCTATGTTCCCAAAATGGAGTTTCCCGGCAACTATAGTATCGAGTGTTAACAGGTCGATCTTTTGGCGCAATGGCAAAGCCATTGCAACAAATTGTATTAGAGCAAGGTCACGGGTTTGAGTCCTGCAGTTGTGGGGGGGGGATTGTTGGAAAGTTGGTGCCTTCATCCCGTTGGATAGGTTGGTGCTTGTCCAGCCCGTCGCGGATTCGTGACATGGCTTAACCGCCTCCCGTGGATCTTGTATAAATCTGGAGTTTGTATTGGGTGTTAACAGGTTGATCTTTTGGCGCAACAGCAAAGCCATTGCAACACTTACACCCAATAAATTACCCAATTCCCAAGCTGCAGCCTAGAATCAATAAGAATTCAACTTAAAATATAAGCGATGAAACTTAGACTATTTAAACATTTGCCTTAGAAATATTGTACAGAGAAACAAGTCAGAATTACAGTTAGTAAATGATCCTAGTAGAAAAATCTGCGACAAAGTTTGCAATACCATGGCTCCAGGATAGAATGTGAATATTTTAGAAATTTGGAGAAATTCCAATGACCATTAAGTAGCAATTACACTTATAGATCTTGCCATGTGATACACAACATAGCTACAAGTAGAATTAATATAGCCATGCAATTACAAATCTCCATAGAAACATTGCTATAACTCATATGGAAGCAACACAAATAACTGTTATAGCATCCTTTCTTTCCAATATAAAAATATAGCTTTCAGCATATATTATGAGAAGTATGTGATCTGGGTAACCCAAAAACCATAAAATATGAATATAATAATAGCACCTTTAATATAAATGTATAAAAAAGTCTTCAGAGACTACGGTACTAAAATCATTAAACAACACACCCAACTGAAATATTATGACAAATTAATACATTCACAAAACCCAAACTGGAAAAATCACAACCAAAATTCGGAAAATTGGAAAGCACACCAAATTGAAAACCTGCAAACTTCACACCAACAATATTTGAAACAAATCTTTTAGCTCCATGGAAATCCCTAAATGGAACTTCTCCAATGACTACGAGGGTTTTTGTCCTAGGGCAAAGAAAAGACGAATAGAGTTCAATCCCAATAACAAGGGATTTTGATTTTATCAAATTCGTAACTTATTCCATTACACAACTCCTTTTATAGCCATTTGAGGGAAAATATTTTTATTTATTTATTTTTTCTCCTAATATACCACTCAAACCCTAAAAGTGTCCTTTTTGTACCCCCATGCCTAGCAACACTTTAGAAAACAACTTTAGTCATCTTTTAAAATCACTTCTAGGAATCTTTTAATTCAATAATAAAATATATGTTGCCTTTTAATAAAAGTAAAATTACTTTTCAAGCAACTTAAATTATATTATTAAATTTTGGAGTCTCAAAAATGGGACATGATAGTCTGCCATTCCTTAAGATTGCTTGACCTCAAGAAATGCTGATTCAATTCTCCAATCCCTTCTGACTGAATCACTCTGCAAATCCAGGATCCTAAATCAATCTCAAGAACTCTTCACCATGCTTTGATTGCATCACTCTGATACAAATGAAAGCTGAAAACTTTCTATCCTCTTTAATGTTCTTAAGCAATCTTCTCCATATTGTGCCATGAGCTCCATATAGATTCAGCTCATTACAAATGCTAACGTTAAGAGAGAATAATAAATCAAAACCAATACAACAAGAGAAAACTGTTGCTGTCCTATCTAGCAAATTGCAAACCTTGAATGGAGGATAGTCCTTTGTTCTTGAAAACAGATGTTTCAATGAAACACCTGGTTTCCATATTCTTATGTGAAGACAAACTTGAGTGAAAGGATATAATTGGCCTTTGCTATAAGTTGTATTTGTGTCCTTCTCTCCAATCTCATGATACTTTCATATTGACAAAAGCCTTGCCATAAACCTCTACTAACATCAATTCTTTTATACCATAAACTATAATCATGAGGAAAACCAAATTACTCACCATTAGTTGCTGATCTAGAAATTTCAACAGGCTGAAAACTAAGATTAGTATTTGGTGAAGCACTTTTCTCATGTCTGAATATTTCACCTAGATCCCATATCATTAAGAATTTGTAATCCCCAATCATCAATCCTTTGTGTGATATAGTTAGCTTCAGCTGTGCCACTCTAATATTATCACAAGTTGTAGAACTTGAACCAGAAAATGTTTGACTCTTGAGCATCCATCTCAAAAAGTGGGTTATCAAAAGATGACTTTGCTTCCATTTCAAAAAGCGAGTTGTCAAAAGATTGAAAGTTATTTCCATTCTCTGGTTTAGACCAATCTTCTTGTTGACTCAAATCTGTTCTTGCAACTTGTGGTTTCTGGAAAATTGTTCTAAATCAAAATCTTCTTGACGCCTATCAAGCTCATCAATTACCTACTTGATTTCTTTAGCCCTTGCTTCATTCTCTTTCTCCCTGAAGTATTCGACAACATCAAGCTGATCTTCTACCTCTAGTAGTGCCATTTGGGTACTTTTTAATGAGTTCTTCGTTGAGTCAAGCTCAAAGGAGAGCTCATCATCCTTTACCTTCATTTCCTTAGATGTAGTTAAGGCCTCATCCGCAAATTTGATGGTTACATCTCTGCCTTTAATCATACACAGATATTCTGATTTCATTGGTTTCATTGCCTTCTTAACTGTTTTTAAATCTGCAATAGTGATAATTTTACGTAGTCCTAGCAACACTTCCTCCATCAATTTGCTCAATTTGTCTTTCTTCAAATTTTGCATTAATCCTTCAATGAGTGTTTTTGTGCTATCCAACTTTGTTAGGACTTGCACTTCATTCTCTTCTATTGCCAATAATTGTTCCTTCCAACCACTCTCATGATATCTAGTGTCATGTAGTGGTATTGAACTTCTGCTGGAATCAATGCAAAAATCAACATTCTCTTCCAAGGCATACTTTTCAATAGAGTCTTTCAGAAGGTCACTTTGATAGGTTTCTTGCATCTCCCACTCATTTTCTGAATTAGCTTTGTTGAATTGATCTACGCACTTATCAATAGTTTGAAATTTTCAGCAAACTCAAACACATCATTAGAAACTACAAAGTCATTTTGGAGCTCCACCACACGTGCTTCTTGATACAAGACATTTTCTTCTTCACAAGAATGTTCTGAGTGTTCTTTCTCAAATTTAGGTTCTTAACAACTTCATAAATTTTTTATGCTAACTTTTCTTCTTCCTCATGCTCCACGATCATAATTACTTGTTTTCATCACCATTTTGCTGAAATAGACATTTGATAGAAGTACAAAATTCATCTTCTTTTTCACCTTGTGGCTTAGGAGTATCCATTACTTTTCTTTTTTGATTCTTCATTGGATTTTTTTGATTCTTTATTTGATTTTACCTCTTCTTTTCCTCCAACATTTGTGACTTAGTTCCCAAGATTCTTTGCTTAAGAAGCAATTCTTTTGTCTTCTAGGTTCATTTTTGATATCATCTTTGTCCTTTGCCAAAGGAGAGCTCTTTTTTTGAAGATAATGTGAAGTAAGTCTCTCAACCGTCAAATAGTGTTTCAATTTTTCTTCACATTGATTAACAACATTTTTCGCTAGAGTATGCATAATTGGTGAAAATTCTTGCTCATCCTTTCTCATATTAGCCAATAAGACTGATAAGAGCGGTTGGGATATATCATCACTTTCAATCAAAATCAAAGACATAATAGTCTGCATTGTGGTTACAACATTTTCTACATGATTCTTTCTAATAGTAGCAAAGAAATAGTGAAACATTTAGAGAATTAGATTATCGCATTCAAGGTCGAGCATCACCACACAAGATTTACTATTGCAATAGTTTCTAAAATTGTTAATCTCTTAATAAAAGGACTTCTGATATCATTATTTCCTTCATGATATTGTTATTGTATGGAATGTTTGGAGCTATTATTCTTGTGATTGCAAGTTTCACATCTTTATTAGGGTGTTTCATAAGCTTGGGCTTACCCAAAGCAATCATTGATGGATTCATTGTCCATTGCAAAGTATCAAAATCTATTTGACCTACCATATATACACATTCTTCCACTTTCTTTAAACTACCGAGTAAATCATCTTTTGATTGATATTGAAGCTCAAGTTTCTTTTCTGCTTTGTAAAGCCTTTTTCCCAATTCAATTGCCATGATTACATAGGAAAGTGGATATCAAGGCTCTAGAAAATTTCGATTTTTTTTTTGGTCACAACTAAATGAGTGGTATACTAAACACATGCAACTGTTGAAATTGTCATACACTGCTGAAAATTTGTCATTCAATTGAAGATCTACAACAAGGAGTTACTTTCTAGTAGGCTAGCAAGACCACTAGCTATGATACTACTATAATAATCCTTGCAAGGTGTTAGCTCAAAACCACAAGAAATTTTTGTGATCACTCTTAACTCTTTTTGATCATTCAGTTCCCAATGTGGTCAAAGTGAGAGCATATAGAGAGTAGAACGAGGATAGACAATGCAAGCAAATCATGCGAATTCCGATCAAGCCAAATTGGCTAAATGTAAGTTGTAAAGTGCTTGCCCAAAATAATATAGTGGATATCTCAAGATGCAATTAACATGCCCAGAATAATATAGTAGATACTCAGAATGCAATTAACAAGTCAGAGCATATCGAACATATTTGCACAGTCAGGTATAATAGAAATATTAAATCTGCATTCAGCTGGGTCGAAACACAAAACCAAAGTTGTGACAGTAACACATAGATCGCTCGGAATGAATTAATCAATCATTTCAGATTTACACACTCCATGAGTGGAACTCAAACAAGATAAGCTCATTAATGATATTGGTTCACAGTGAAAGTACCATACAAAATTGACAGTGTAGCGTTGGATCATTCACACAGGTCATATAGAGAACTGCTCACATTACAATGACAGACTTCCAGATGTTACTGACAGCGGTCCGGGTAATACAGGAAACAACTGCCAGTTGAGTGATAAGCCGTGACTCCCCTCCTTGCAGTAATGATGCGAGTTATTGGAGATATACCCATGGAAGAAGAGATGCGTAATGGAACGAATCCAATCGAGCTCGTCTAGAGTTTGTCCCCCCTTGCAATCTTGATTTGAGATGATGAATAGACGCCTTGAAAGTATTGTGAGAGATAGCCACCTTGACACTCTTGGCAAATACCTCCGATGTTCCGAATCTAGCCTTAGCGGATCAGGTGATGCCTTTAGTGGGAGCGATGATGAGTTTAGTCTTCCTTTGTGTAATGGTGTGTCCCGACGTGCACTTATGTTGACAACAACAAATAGCGGATGGAGTGGTCGGAGTTTGTAGAATTGGCCAGAGCCTCAGCTTGGCCACGTTGCTTACTATAATTGTCCCCACCAATAATTCACTCTTCTTGCAACCTGGCGATATCAAATGTAGCTGATTAGAAATGAATGATGGAGATGGGATGAACAAAGACACAGATTCTGGCAAGGGTTTCATCTCACCAGACCGTTAGCCACCTACGCTATCCAATTCCTATATCTTCATTCCATGATCCAAACCGATACGGTGAACCTCCATAAATACTACTCAAATCGCCAACTCAAGGAAGTCGGCCAAGAAAGAAAATGAAATTTCAAATATTATTTAGGCTCCAAGCTCAAATGAGTCTGCTAGAGTAATAATAAATTTAAATGTTATTTTTAATAATTTAAATTTATTAGTATTTAATATTATATATAATATTAGATAGTGTTTCAAAACACTTATATTTTTCCCTTTGAAATCAATTCAATTTATTCGGGGACATGACAGTCCTCCTCACTTGGATGTTGCTTGCCCTCAAGCAACTTCAGATCCGGATCCTTGAAAGTTTTTGCTCCTTCCCTCCTCTTCTCCGATGCCTTGTTCGAAACATGCTTAGGACTCGCCTTGGAGAATCCTCGAAGGATGACCTCTTTTCCATCAACTTTGAACTTCAATTCCAGAGTTTGATAGTTTGTTGTGTACTCTCCAAGTGAGTGCAGCCATTGCACTCCCAAGACCACATCCGTCTCACTAATGCCGACTATGTAGAAACCATCCTACATCTTGTGTCCTATGGTCAACTCCATTTGTTGAATCCAGTGATTGCATGAAATAGTGTGCCTGTCTGCGACTGTCACATTAAATCCTTCAAAATCTTCCGCCCTTAGGCTCAACTTAGCTACTAGCCCTTCATTGATGAAATTATGGGTGGCTCCACTATCGATTAATATTGTTACCCTCTGTCTGTATAAGTCCCCTCTAATGCAGAGAGAATGATATCGAGGTGCTTCGAAAAGCGTTGCAAGAGTGCCTCTTGCCTGTCCTCCTGCCAATGCCTCTACATGCACCTCCTTATCAGTAAAGCTTGCAAATTCTTAAACGTCATCACGAGAGGTTACCTCAATATAGTGGATTTGTCCTTCCCCCTCTTTAGCGTCATCATGAGAGGTTACCTCAGTATAGTGGATTTGTCCTTTTCGCCTACACCTGTGACCTCGTGCCCAACGTTCCTTGCAATGGTAGCACAATCCCTTTCTTTGTAGCTCGTTCCTAGACACATCTATCTCGTGAGATCATGGTGGCGGGTTCGTCAGTTGAGGAGTAATCTCATGGGGTGGCTTCTTTGGCTGTCCTAGTGGCACATTCTTGATCATAGGTTTATTCTTTGTGGTGGAGTCCTCAAGGTTCAAGGCCCTTCAAATAGCTTCTTCCAATAATGTCGGCTCTAAAGCTCTTACCAAGCCACGGTAAGATTCGGATAGCCCTTCAATGAAGAGGAACATGAGTCTCTTATCAGAAACATCGAAAAACCATAACAGCTAGCCTTTGGAATTTTGAAACATAAGCATCCATTGCCCCAAGCTGCTTCACCATTGTCAAATCTTGGAAGTACACCTCTAGATCTTTTCTATCAAACCACTCCATAAGCTTTTGTGTGAAATCAACATATGTAGTAACAAGATCAAACCCTCGAGTCACAATACCATGGTTCCACCATTCGTGAGCTATACCTTCCAAGTGCAAAATGGCAAACTTGACAGCTTCGTCTTCAGTCATGGGGCTGAGAGAGAAGTATGTATCTATCTTCTGGACCCACGCGTGTGCAGTAACCTTCCTAGAACCATCAAATGTAGGGAGTGAAAGCTTGCTGACTTTGTACTGAAGATTTTTATTGACTCACTGCAAACGTTGTCTGCCATCACTTCCAAATCCTTTCCTAGCATTGTTGAACTACTCAAAGGGGATCGTTGCTTGAGTGTCGGCATCCAACTTCATGTAATCTTGCACAATACTACTAAAATCAGGCTGATTCTGTCCTTCTCCTTCATGTGGTGCCTCTGTCCTTGATAGGAAAATGGGCTGAGAGGGTTTGAGAGTGGGTCCATTTGATGTTTTACTGTGATTCCCTCCAGATCGCTCAGAATTGCCTTCATCAGCATTGTTAGGTCTTGATTTGTTGCTGGTTATAGCAGTAGTGAGGGCCTGCATCATTTGCAATAGCGCTTGGTTCACTTGATCTTGCTTCTCCAGGAAGGATTTGATCTCATCATACTAATCTGCCATCTTCTTACCTTTGCCTCCTATTCCACTATCGTTGGTCTGAGAGGACACTTTCAACTTCTTCCCAATGTTCCACGGAGTTTCGGGGACGGGGACGGGGAGACGGCGGGGGACGCGTTTCCAAGAGGGGAGACGGGGGGCCTAATTTTGGGGACGTGGGGGGACGGCGGGGGGACGGCGGCGGGGGGGTGGCGGGGGGGCGGCGCTAAAATACATATAGTACTTGAAAATGTGGAAGCATAGTTGTAGGCATGTGAAATTTCAAATTTTTGACAGTATGCCTCAAAGAGATGTCATCTCATCGAAATATGGAATGCAATGAATCAGAATTATTAATATGATAAATCATAAAAATAATAAAATTTAAATGATTTTTAAATTTAATAATTTATAGTTTTATTTTTAGTTTTTAAAATTTTTACAGGCTCAAGAGGTGTTATAGTTTTCGTTTTTTTCTAGGGGGTTGGGAATGCCCGCGCCTTATGTAATTTTTTTATAAATATAAATAATATATCTACAAAATTGTCTAAATAATTTAAATAAATCATTACATATATTAAATTAATTTATTAATATAAACTTAATACAAATAAAAATCAAAATAATAAAATATTTAATATTTCACATTTTTATAAAATATTAAAAACCTAATATATAAAAAATAATACAATATTAAAAGATTTAATTTAAATATACGTGAATACATAATACATAATAAAATAGTAAATCTAATAATAATAAAATAATAAAACCTAAAATAAATAGTAAATCTAATATTAATAAAATAATAAAACCTAATACTAAATCTAATATAAATAAAATAAGAAAATTTACAATAATGAAAAGAAAGGGCCGAATGGAGAGAAGCCGCAACTGCACCCGACTCTACATCCCTCTGCTCGATTGAGTCAATCTGCGTCTGGGACACATGCTCACGCCTAAAACCCTAGATTTCCAGCTTCAAAAGAAAACAAAAAAATGCAGAGGAGGCGTACATTTCGACGGAGATTGCAAATCGCGTTTAAAACCCGACACAGATGGCGCCGACAATTTGCAGAAAGGGCTCCGACGATTTCCAGGGAGGGCGCCGACGATTTCCAGAGAGCGTACGAACTTGAACGAATTTGATCGAATTTTATAATTTTTTCAGAAATTCGACTGCGAATATGACATACTTTATACAATGTCAGGGAAACGTCTCCCTCATGGAAGGAAACGGCGGGGGGACGGCGGCGGTACGCGGAGACGGCGGAGGGACGTTTCCCAGGCGTCTCCCCGTCTCGGAAACGTCCCCGTCTCCGAAACGCGTTGTTTTTCGGGGGGGACGCGTCCCCGTGGAACACTGCTTCTTCCTCTCTCTCTCTCTCTCTATTGCCCTCAAATCTCTTTGACTCAATTGCATATATTTTTAGATCGTCCACAGGCTGGCTAGGATTATGGTTTCAATACCACTGTAAGGTGCTTGCCCAAAATAATATAGCAGGTATCTCAAGATGCAATTAACACGCCTAGAATAATATAGCAGATACTCAGAATGCAATTAACACATTAGAGCATATCGAACATATTTGCATAGTCAGGTATAATAGAAATATTAAATCTACATTCAGCTGGGTCGAAACACAGAACCAAAGTTGTGATAGTAACACATAGATCGCTCGAACGAATTAATCAATCATTTCAGATTTACACACTCCATGAGTGGAACCCAAACAAGATAAGCTCATTAGTGATATCAGTTCACAGTGAAAGTACCATACAAAATTGATAGTGTAGCATTGGATCATTCACACGAGTCATATAGAGAACTGCTCACATTACAATGACAGACTTCCAGATGTTATTGACAACGGCCCAAGTAATACAAGAAACAACTGCCAGTTGAGTGATAAGCCGCGATTCCCCTCCTTGCGGTAATGATGCGAGTTAGTGGAGATATACCTGTGGAAGAGATGCGTAATGGAACAAAGACTTCAATCGAGCTCGTCTAGAGTCTAGCCCCCCTTGCAATCTTGATTCAAGATGATGGATAGACGCCTTGAATGTAGTGTGAGAGATAGCCGCTTTGACACTCTTGGTAAATACCTTTGATGTTTCGATTCTGGCCTTAGCGGATTAGGGGATGCCTTTAGTGGGAGCGACGATGAGTTTAGTCTTCTTCTACGAAATAGTGTGTCTTGACGTGCACTTATGTTGACAACAACAGATAGCAGATGGAGTGGCTAGAGTCTGTAGAATTGGCCAAAGCCTCAACTCAGCCACATTGCCTACTATAATCGTCCCCACCAATAATTTGCTCTTCTTGCAACCCTACGATATCAGATGTAGCTGATCAAAAATGAATGACGGAGATGGGATTCAAAGACACATTCTGGCGAGGGTTTCATCTCACCAAACCATTGGCCAGCTACGTGGTTCAATTCCTATGTCTTCATTCTTTGATCCAAACCGATATGGCGAACCTCCATAAATACTACTCAAATCGCCAACTCAAGGAAGTCGGCCAAGAAAGAAAATGAAATTTCAAATATTATTTAGGCGCCAAGCTCAAATGAGTCGCCTAGAGTAGTAATAAATTTAAATACTATTTTTAATAATTTAAATTTATTAGTATTTAATATTACATATAATTATTAGATAGTGTTTAAAAACACTTTTATATTTTCCCTCTAAAATTAATTCAATTTATCTGGGGACATGACATAAGTGGATTTGTGTCTATGCCAAAATGGCAAACTAATCAATATTGTAATGATTAACAGGGATCCAATGGTGAATTGTCCAGGATCTTCGAAAAATGAAATAGAACTATTAGTAGTAAACTGTCTAGTATTACAATTATTGATGAAAAACATTTATTTCACTTAATCACATCGAGGTGTTATGTCAAACACATGCCCATCTTTATGCAAGGAAACATTTCATCAAATATTTGAGTACCAAACTACAAATATTGTAAATCTTTGGAATAATGCAGGGCCAAAGAAGAATCTTCAATACTGATTGTAGCTGATTAAGCCTTTGCAACAATAGTGGTTATATGCAACAGCCAAATATACTCTGAATAAAAAATATGGGAGAATATTATGTACCCAATTGAAGATACTAGTTGATGTCGAAGCTCATGATGGGGTACATGTTGCTAAAAAATTATATGGCTGTAAGATTATAGCCGATGATGAAAACCAAGCGATAGGTAGGAATAGTCAATGCCCAAGCTAAATACTTAGTATGTGGCCGTTGTTGACATCTTGTCAAAGGCTGCCACTCCTAATGCCACAATCCTAACATGATGCTGTTTACATTGAATATGTGACTCTTACATATAGTGCTTCTAAAATAAAATGTTGGTTAGGAGAATAATATGGCATCCCATAATCTTTTAGAGACCTTTGATCCCAAAACAACAAGCAAACAGCTGCCAATTGTCACCCAATAGAATAAATTGAAGCAAGTGCGACTGGGAAAGATGCCAAAATTAAGTGGGCATAAATTTGTGATATGAAATGATGGCATTGCAACAACTGCAACCAATAAACTGTTCAATTCCCACCCTGTAGCTTGGAATTAATAAGAATTCAGCTTAAAATATTAGCAATGAGACTCAAAATATTTAAATGCTTGGCTTAGAAATATTGCACAAAGAAACAAGTTGGGATTACAGTTAGTCAAATATCCTAGTAGAAAAATCGGTAACAAAATTTGTAATAGCATAGCTCTAGGATAGACAAAGTAAATATTTTAGAAATTTGGAGAAATCCCCATGACCATTAAGTAGCAATTACACTTATAGATCTTGCCATGTGATACACAACATAGCTATGTCTAGAATTAATATAGCCACGCAATTACAAATCTCCATAGTGGCATTGCTATAACTCATATGGAAGTAACACAAATTAATGTAATGACGTCCCTTCTTTCCAATATAAAAATATTACTCTCAACATATATTATGAGAATATGTAATCTGTGTCTACTGCTCTATTTGATAAATTAAATACATGAATTAATAATGGAGATGACAATGCTCACTAGATACATTTGTAAAATATATCTTTATTCGCACATGAAATTATTACAGAAGAAGACTAGAGATGGTTAGCCAAGGATCAGAGTCGATCTAACTAGATCATACTACTCTCCTTGACAATACACAATGTATTTAAAGGACCGACGACTGCCAAGGAGAACACAACCATCACCAACCGACACTTATAACTACTCGAAGCTGACAACCAATTAATACATAGTCGGATTACCAATTTTATCAAAACATAATAATAGACATTGCACACCGACTACATCATCCCTCCCAAAAGAAAAAGGCGCCTTCTAGACAAGTAAACGTCAAGTAATATTAGGGAAGACTTGCCAAACTAATGACAATATTGTAGACAATCTTGGAAGTGTACATTGCAAACTCGGACTTGGAGTGTACTTGGAAATTCAAATGATTGCAATGGGGGTTTGGGGGAAATGCCCCCAATGGGGTCAAGAGGCAATGCCCCTAATGAGGTCAAGGGGGTAGTGCCCCTTGCGGGAGTCTGTGGGCAACACCCCCTGCGAGGTCGAGAGGCAATGCCCTGGGCACACTCCCTATCATGATACCAAGCCCAATTTAAGACCTTAAAAACCACCCAAAACTCTATGGTGCCCAATTTAATAAGACCTTAAAAACCACCTAGAACTCCATGGTGCACATCAATTTCATAATTTTTTAAGGGGTTCAAAACAATGTTGACAAAGCTAGAAAATAGAGATTTCACAATGTTTATTAGATGTATGATGCCAACTAGGGAAGGAAGTTGTTGTATGATTGTTGATTGTCGTGTGATGGGGAATTGTGTATGCCTGACAATGCAACCCAATTGCCATATGATGTAGGAAAAATGTCTCCTAAATGGTCGTATGGTTATAAACTTGCCTGTCGTATTGTATCCCAACTTGCCGACCATACTATTT
>VDFB02027214.1:0-43126 GCA_007258455.2 Sequoia sempervirens | reverse complement strand
TCATAGTTGTCATTGGCAATCATTGATACCATTGGAAACATTTAAAGAAACATCATTGGCGACGAGAAAGTCAAAACAAATCAATTAGAAGTTCTTATCAGCCTATATCAGCTTGCACACCAATTGTTTGACAAAATTCCCAAGGCAGCAAAAGAAGAGTTTTTTGAGTCAGCTGGGCTAGGCTCATTACATATTTCTATTTCTAAATTCTTGTTTCAGTATTTGCTTCCATATTATAACATATCTGAGTTCTGGCCATTTAAGAGTGTTATCCATCCAATGTCTTCTGGAATCCAGTTAACAAACACCCTAAAGAGACAGAGCAACCGGTAAAATTTGAATTATCCTTTGAAAATAGAGCAAGAGTTTGTTTACGGCCTTGACAATGAAAGCATTTTTTTTTAAAATAGCCTAAAGAACTAAAAATTTGCACGCAGATATTGGAAGACAAAGATAACCCGCTAAATCAACTTTTTTGCTTTTTTTCATATCGCTGGCTCCAACAAGAACCTAGAGACTGTATTTTTATGAGAAATTAATATTACTCCCACCTCCACCTTGAGAGCTTCTTATAATTTGAACAACCATAAAGCTACCATCTTCTTGTTTTGTTTTTTCTAATCTAATAATGATAAGCAAACACAAATAAAGTTAGATTGACCATTTTGTGCAATTGTTTTATTTATTTATTTTAGCTGCTAAGGCTTAGGTTTTAAATGCTAAAACCAAGCTTGTTTGGACATCCAAGTTTAAAACTCAGTGACAAAGGCGTTCTCCAGCAGGAATTGCACACTGGTCAACAAGCAAAGATAATTCGGATAAACCGGGGATTACACCTAATTACAGGAGGAGTCACCGAGTTTTGCAAACAGTGAAGCAAAATAGTCTCAACTGATAGTATCTGACAATTTATATCAATGTAATGTCACTTCTCGGATTTGATCTGCTGCGCATTGTACACAATTCAACCAAAGCATCAATGTAATCTAATTTGTCAGTTTCCATTCCGTTTCAACTTTTCTGTGAGTAAACATATGTGCAAGTTAAATTCACAGTCAGGGAAAGCCTAACCCTGCAAAAATCTCTGGCTCGTTTGTAGAGTACTAAGCAATGGCTATAGGAATTCATAGTTTTAAACTTTTAAGTAGTAGTTGGTATATGCTTGGTTATTAAGATGTTCAGTTGATTATTTTATTTTAGCTCTGGCATCCCTGTGATGTAATGGCAGTGAGGAACTTTGGTATAAGAGTATAATGTGGGTTCAAATTCGCCCTCCAAAATCAGGAAGCCTGGAACTCCAGTGGACTCATATTTGAACGCGTGTTTACAAATATTCGTTAGATTAATATCTGACTCATATTTACAAATCTCAAGAATGTAATCCAAGCTCACTCTACCCCATGTTACAGGTCGCCTATAACCTCACCTAATTTTGTAATAACAATTGTGACGCATTTCAACTTTCTATAAACAATTGCGATCCATTTATACATTGTAAGAACAGTTGTGGCCTATTTAAACTTTCAAAAAAAATTGTGACCCATTTAACTTCAAGTTTCAGGCAATTGGAGTACAATCCCGTGAATCCGTGATTTGAGTTCCCTGGGACTAAAAACTGCAGCATAATCAAAAAAATGCTTACGAAAAAATGAAATCACGTTAAGAATTACAGAAGACATATACATACGAGGGTGGGAATGGCGAGGCAGGCCATCTGCAGAGAAAGAAATAACCAACAACGCGAATCAAGAAATTGAAAATGAGTCTATATCAATGCGCAAGATTGTAAGATGTAAACGGATAAATGGCGGCTAATGGGCTGCTTTTTTGTTTGGAAGCACTTCGTTTCTATGGACAAGGTTCGTTATTGAGTTTCAAATCACCAAATGATTTAGTTTTTCAGGGTTTTTCAATTATTTGATTTGTGTTTATTAGTCTAATTATTGTTCAAATTGTGAAGGGCTCAATAACATGACAATATATATGGTTATAATGGTGAAATTAGAATATTTGTGTCATTTCTTATTAGTTTTTATTATTATATTGTTTTTATATTGAATAAAACAAAAATTAATTTACAAGAATGAAGCTACATGTTGGCGTTTAAATTCGCACCTCTGGAATGCGGATTTGAAACGGACAGCTATGCATAGATAAATTTATCTTCAAATTAGGAGGGGAAGCTCCCTCTTGTTGATGATATGAAAGAAAGTAAATTAAAACTAATTCGCCTATCTTTTTGTTTCAACTAGAGCACAAGGTTTATAAAACACAAACGTCGCAGCTGAGATTTTCTGATTAAGAACTTCAACTACGACTAACTTAAGCTAAAGACATTTCTAATATCTCAAGTAATATGTAGAGCAAGAGAATTAGAAATGAACAAGGTTGATTTCTCTGACAAAGGCTTAAGAGAACTCTTTCTCAACATACATCTACACACTTCAATGCAAGCTGAAATTAAGATCACAAAAGCATAACACATATAATAGAAATCTGAGATGTTATACCAAGGCAAAGAAGGCTCATGATTTTATTTCTCAAACTTCTGGAACAAAATCTACTAAACACATGCCTGGAACAAGAGCTTGCAACTAAAGAGGATTGCAAAACTTGTTCTTACTCAATAGGAACAACAATTATAATAACTACTTGTTAGCTAAAAGAGACTCAACAATTCGCTATCATAAAACAATTGAACAACATTGAATAACAAATAGAAGGCACTTAGGCTCAGCATTTTGTTATCGCTAGCATGGTTTGAACTAACACTAAATAACAACTTGTTGCATTACAGACTCGCAATTTGCTATCACAATAACCGTTAAAGAAAACTAATGAGCAAAGGCTCTTATTTATAAGCAAGCAGAGGAGTAGGGAACCCTAAAATCTCCTTGCTTTCACAATCTAGGGCTTGCTCAACAAGCAAGTTTTATTTCTAAATCTAGAAAGAAGATAACATCTAACACCTAAGAAAGCAGGAAAAGCAGGGACTACCAACTATTACAATTTATCTTCTTTTTCTTCTCAAAGAATGGATAAGAATTGTTCTGAGAATAGAAAGAAAGCTAGAAGAAAGCAGCTTTAAATTTCAATCGCATCTACTAGAAAGCTGGAAATTGTGTCCTGATTCGGTGCATCTACTAGAAAGCTGGAAATTTCAATGTTGTGTTTTTCTAAGATATCTTCTCCATTTGTAATTGATCTCACGAAATATTTGACCTCATTGGCTGCTTTTTCAAATCTTGTTGACATCATGGCAAGGTGATTCATTCTGCCACCAACTGATTGAATCCCCCTTGTAGCCGGATTGTAATGCTTGATGCAAGCGATTACAAACTCGAGGCTCTAAACTGAGATAGGAATAGACGCTACTACGAGGAGTCCAGAGTGTCCCAAGTTTTTGATGGTAGTGTTGCCTGCACTCTCCAAAGCGTGTAGATCAAACACCGGCTTGATGTGATGCAAATCTGTCTTAGTTGTTTTGTTGTAATCATGATAGAGAGTTGATTTGGTCTTGAAATCATCAGGAGTGTATTCCATTCTGAAAACTTTGAAGAATGACTGTAAACTCACCTAGGTTCAAACAAGTTTTGAACAACTTACTATTTTTAGAATGTTGATTTTTCTTCCTCCAATGGACAATTTTTTGACAAAAAATTTGAGATATGGGTTTTGCTCAGAATTTCGTTGTAAGACAACCCAGATCGTTCGTTTTTGAAAATTAGGAATTTAGACTAAAAAAGCAACAAACCCTAATTTCTTCAATTTTTCACTGAAAAAGTTGGCACTTGGGTTTTGTTCATAATACAATTAGAAATGGACCCAGTTGATCAGATTTGAAAAACACTGGTGGCTGATGGAAAAAGCAGCCAACCCTAGAATTTGAAATTTTCTTGAAAAAAGCTAAGATTTGGGTTTTCTTTAGAAGACTGATTTGAGAGGACCTAGATGATCAAAATTCGAATATATTGAGGATTTCACTAACATGCAAATAAAAAGTAGCTGCTACAACTTGATGAATTTCTTGAAAAAATCTTTAGAAGAATGAGTTGAGCAGACCCAAAAGGCTGAAAATTGAATTCTTTGATCTTCTCCTTCAAAAAAAATTGATGTTCTGAATGAAAAAGCACAAAAAAGCAAGGTCTTATGTTGCTAGTCTGAAAATTATTTTTGAAAATCAGCAAATCTGAGCTTTTGAATCTTGAAATATCACTTCAAATTTGCTGCTACACTTTCTCCTTAGGATGCCACCTACAAAAATAATGAAAATTGCATTGAAGAGAGGTGCTAAATAGACTTAGGGTTTGAGATAGGTTTGTTTTCTTTTGCTTTAATCTTCAAAAACCCTAAAATCAGTTGGTTCGATGAACGTGGACATTCTCTTCCAACATGCAATTTTGAAACTTTGAAAATCTGGAAAAGGCATGACAAGTTGGGCGCCCTTCTTGGCTTGGGGTGCCAACTTCTCCCAGAGTTAGTCATTTTTTGGAAGTTTTTAAACTTTTCTCCATTTTGAAGCCTTTCTTTGACCTTGATCTTCGGCTTCCAGATTGATCCAACGAGCGAGCTGGATGATTCATCACGTAGCCTGACTGATTATGAGGAGATCACCCTAGAGGCACTTCTAGCTAAAAAACTCTATTTTGACCTTCAAATTCCTGGGAGCCTATTTCCTCCAGGGGCTCTGAACTTTCACAATGTTAGCCATTTTTACATGATTTTCAATTTCTTCATTTCCCTTTGATCTTCTAATGAAATCTTGATTCTGGGAGCTACGTTGATCTGATTGTCTGTCTGACAAATGCATTGGATAGCTCGATTAAATATGAAGAGGTGATCCTAGACGCTGTGTCTACAAATTCTATCATCTTAGACCTCAAAACCTTGGGCACCCTTTCTCTCTAGGGGCACCTACTTGGACCAGACTTAGAATATTTTCTTGTTTTTTATCTTCTCTTCTACAGACAATCTTGTCAAATTTGAAGTTCCAGGCGTCGGATAGACTGATGGTTATGCTCATTGTGAAGTTGGGGAGATTCCAAGAGGGGTCTTCTGGAGACACTTATGTCAAAAAGTTGAATTTGGTCCTTCAAAAGCTTGGGCGCCCCTGGCAAGCTAGGGCGCCCAACTTGATCAAAGTTAGTCAATTTTACTATGTTTTCTTCTTGCTCTTGGCTTTGGCTCTTGTCGGGACCCCGGTTCTACCTACTGCATCTAGCGACTACCAACTCTATTTGATGTGTTGGAGATCTTGTTGGAAAGCCTGATCAAATCTGACGAAGCCACGTTGGAGGCTTCACTAGCAAATTCATTCGTTTAAGCCCTCAAAATCTTGGGCGCTTTTCTCCTTCAGGGGTGCCCATTTGCTCCAAACTTAGAATATTTTCTACTTGATTTCATCTTCAGACTTGAATCTTCATTTTGTACCTTCAACTTTGATCTGGATTTATTAGAGATTGACTAGTTTGATGCTTAGACGAAGACACTTGTTGTGAAGCTTATTGGATTCAGAAGAGATTGAGCTCACCTGCAAACCCTAACAACTGGATTTTCCCTTCCAAAAAGTTGGGCGCCCAAAGTTCATAGACTTGGTCAAATTTTTGATATTTTCACCTTCTTTTTTGTTCTTTGTGCATGCTCATCAACTCAACTTCTATTTAGCACGTGAGTATTGGATCTAACACCTAGAAGCTGGTTGACCTCCATTGATGACTTTAAAGCTCCTAAAGTGCTTCTGAAAAAGCAGAATAGACCCACTAGGGCAAAACTAATCTTTTGAGATTTTGACTACACCAGCTTGATATGGAAGTATTTTGAGCCAATCAAAATTAGTTTGGACCCTGGTGGACCAACTTTCTATTTTTAGAAAATTTTGTTAGTATTTGTTTCGAAAGAAACCCAGAAAAAGTTAGTATTTTTAGAAAATTTCTAAAAATAGTAATTTTCCTAAAAAGTAGGGATGAAAATTTGAGATCTAGGTTTTGTAGATTAGGTCGCTCTGAGCATACCCAAATCATCATATTTTGGAAATTTCACATTTTTACCCCTTATGCAAGACACGCACACCCAAATTTTGACCTTTTTGACAGATTTAACAAGACTTTTACTCATTTCTTCAAAATGTATAAGTGTAACAAAAATTTTAATTTTGGGGTACAACACTACAAAAAGTAGTTGATTAAATAGTTGACAAACCAAGAGACCAATCACAGAGGCAATTAAAAAGTCTATTAATCTAGTCACAAAGGCAACAATAAAGAGACAAAATTACATTAGCTTAATAACATTTTTACAATGGTTGAGCTTACTATCAAGTTGAGACTTTATAACTTTCTCTTTAATTTGTTGTAGTTGATGTTTGGCCATCCCATTCTTCTTGCATTAAGACTTGGATCTGTGAAAAAAGAAAATTTGCTTGAAGAAATATATCAAAGTAAAGCCTTAGAGTACCAGTTACCTAATGATAGTTATTAGAAAACATAGCAGCACATTTATTCTTCCATATATTTTTAAAAACACTTGTCAAATAGAATCAACAATCACATCATTTTGCATACTTAAATCCAAGAAAAGCTTATTTCCAATTCAAATCATGATTAAAATTTGTTGGGGCAGGGGGCCTAGCTTGATTAGCTAAAGCATCCTGTTATATGCAAGAGGTCACAAGGTCTAGTCTCCCCCCAAACCCGTGGTATCGAAGGGCGTGTCGCACCAACGCCACCAGTCGGATACCCAACCGATACCTGCAGTCTAAAAAAAAATGATTAAAAATTGTTGAAAAAACTCTAAACACAACAAACCATTGTTTTTTAGCATGTAAACAATCCCAAAAAATATGTTTCAAGCTCTCGACACCATGAAAAATTGGATAGCTAGTTGGTTGGACTATTATACATCTCAATCTATCTCCCATAGGTAGCTTGCAATGTAGTATATTCCAAGCCAATAGCTATGTATCAAAATTAGCTCTAGATTTTCATATTTGAGCACTCATTTTAGAACAAAATTTGGAGCTAAATTTGCACTTCCACTTATGATTAAGATGAGGGGAAAGATGCCAACTAGGAAGTAACTGGATATAAATCTTCTTTAAAGGAAAAAATTTAAATGACTCGAAGACAACCATTTCCAATCTTTAAAGAAATAACAATCCCTTGAAGTGCATGATTTCATAGCCAAATCAAAAGGAACAAGTGACTAAATAAAAATTAAGAATTGCTTATATTTATTATTCAACGCATGATGCTCTTTGATATTATTCCATGAATCCAAATCAAGTATATCAAAATCTCAAATATCTTTAAATTGTTTAATCCCTTCTTTGAACAAGTAGTGAGCATGTCTTGGGAAACTAGTAGTCAAAGGTTGATTATGACAAGTACTAAGTTTATTCCATCATATTGTTGTTGAAGCAAAACTAAAACCATGTTGTAGGGTGGAGTCACTCCGTTTTAAAAATTTACAAACTCTTTACCACACTTTCCATATAGATTAAAGGGGAAATAAAGTTATAATTTTAAAGAAAAGAGATAAGAGCATTTTGTCTAACCAATTAACAGCTTGTCAGATTTTGTTGATTGACACTTCCATGATTCATCTCCATGGTTCATCTTTGCTAGCAACTCTAATAATCCATTTTGCAACAAGGCAAGTCTCTTGGGTTTTGGGATTTGTAAGCCACATACCACCTTTATGTTTTGGTTGAATGCAATGAAACCATGAAGAAGCAATGAACCCAACATTACCATCCCACTTGGACAATAAAAATTTACAAATTATTATATTCAATTCTTCATAACCTTGCTTGGATGGTATCCAACAAGAGGATTAATACACATGGGTCGCAATGAGAATCTTATAGCAACTTGAATCTTGCCAACTAAGGGCTGGAATTTATTGCCCAAATTAAACAATGTATTCTTAAGTCTATTTAAAAACCAACCCTGCATTTCAAAAAGACAGACTCACAAACTAAAAGGAATGCCAAGATATCTAGTTATCTCTCCATGTTATATCTAGTTATATTAGTCAATTGATTGTTAACATTCAATGTTTTACCTGGCATGATCTCTAAAGTCCTAAATGTTGTTTTCACTGATGAGATGTCAAGTCTTATTGTGTTTGGAATACATTGGTGAGGTAACAAATTGTTAAAGATTTGAGAAATTGACTCAGATGAACTGGTATGGATAATATTTTGCAGAGGATCTTGCAAACATGTCAAGAAGTCTTGTTGATGCGAGTCCCTATTGCAGTCATTTTGCATGATGTTTACTATCAAGTCATCTTCATCTTGGTGTTTTAACAATAGATTGTGTTCAATAGTCATCAATGCTTGCAAGTATTATTGATCCTCCTCATCAAGAGAAGGCCAAATGGTTTGTTCTAAGTCTGCATGTGGTTGGGCTGGTGGATAAAGGACTAATTTCTTAGTCGTGTTTTCATTAGAGATAATCATATTCCCAAACCTACAACCTATGAAGGTATATGTTGTTGCTAGCCAATGTCTTCCTAAAATGAGTGGGTAACTTGCAAGATTAGCCTTTGGCTGCAACACCATGAAATATACAAGGTATTCCCATGAATCCAGTGTTATCACTAAGTCTTCAATTATACCCTTAAGTTTGACTATGGACCTATTTGCCAACTGTAGAATAGCAAGTGTAGGCCTGAGTTCTTTCAATTGTAACAAATTTGTGGTCTCTTTAGTCATTACATTTATAGTTGCTCCCAAGTCAATTAGGGTGTTCTTAATGTGAGTTTCATTTATCTTTACATCCACTATAGGACTCCTAGGGTCTACATACTTGAGAATAGTTATGTTTCCCAACATGATATTTGCAAGTTTGACTGTTTGAGGATATTTCCTCTTCTTGCCTGGAATTTTAAGGCAGAGTTCTCTAACTATTTTGGTGTAGATATGAACCTCCTCAATGGCTTGGATAAGGGATATTTTGATACAAACATCTTTACGTGGTCCCAACAGATCAATTTTGACTTGTGTTTGATGTCTTTGAACTGCTAATCTTTCAGGGAATGGAGGTTTTAGACTTGGATTGGTTTGGTTAACCTAATTTGAATCATGGTCCTCAATTTGAGTGTCCAAGGTCTCTTTTGGGGTCTTTATTAACCAATTCAGTGATTTGAGGGGATAGAGGTCCAACCAAAGTTTTCCCTGATCTGAGGTGGACATCACTCACCTCTACCTCATAAGTAGGTTATTTAACAACTCCATTAGTGTAGACCTGCTAAACACGCCCATTATTGGGGTTAGGTGCATGTTGTGCTGGCAATTGAGGTGCTCTAGGTGGTTGTGGTGTTGGATTTGTTGGGTTTTGGCATAATGGCTTGTTGTTGTGGTTGAAAGGGCTATTGTGGCTTATGGTAATTCATGTTTTAGTTTTTTGATTGCTAGCCTCTTTGCCACTAGGGTCGCCATTGGTTTTGTTGGGGTGGCCATTGGGAATTAAATCCTTAGTAATTTTGTGATGGCCACATATTTTGCTACTATTTGTTCCAATCGGTTTGAGGAATTTTCCATTGTTGGTTTTGCATATTGGCCCAAGACCGAGGATTCCAATTAAAAAGATTTGAATTGTTATCAAGAAATCACATGTTATAATTCAAAGGATCTTGGGGCATACCTTGTCTTGGTTTCCAGGGTTTCCTTTGAGCTATGTAGAATACTTGTCCATCTTCTCCTTCCAATGCATGAAATTTTGACATCCCTTCAAAGATACATGCCACCTTCTTGCATTTGTAGCTGGTCCTTCTTTATCTACAATGTGAACAATTTTTTGTAAGAGCTTATTCTATCTTGTCTTGCTTCTTTTTGATATGGAGGGTATCCAGTTGTGTAACCAAATGGCCGATAATATTCTCCTTCATGTTTGATAGAAGATATCTCAATTCAACTCTAAAGACTCCATTAGAAGGTTTGATGGTGGTAGATGCCATGTCTCCTCTAACCTTCTCTGTGAAATTCCTTGAATAGTTCTTCCATGCCTTGCAAATCTTCTCAAATGTGCTTGAGAGATAGCTCCTACCCCAATGAGGCTAAGTGCATCCATGCAATCCTCATTAATCCCCCTTGAGTATATCAACTTTAAAAACTCGTCAGAGAGTCTATTCTAGTGGGATTTCTCAAGGTAAAATTGAAACCTTTCTATGTAGTATTCTAAGGATTCATCCTCCTTTTGTGATATCCTAAAGATGTCATCTCTCTTTTTTGTATTCCTCTACAATAGTCCTATTACTTCTCTGGGAACTTTGTCTTCATGGTATTCCAATTTGGAACATCTCTTCCCAAACCCATAAACCATCTCAGAGTACCATCCTTTAGGGTTGTTGGAAACAATTTGAGCCTATGTGCATCTGTAGTATAATCATAACTTCTTCACAACACATCAAACTCAAATAAGAATTAATTTGGGTCCTCCATGACCAAACCATAGAAGACAAGTAATGCTAGAGGAGGTATACTCTTCAATGTAGTTTATCTCTCCTAGTTGGCAATGGGGAACTCAAAGGTTACATGCTTTGGTGGGTCTTCCATTGCAACATCATCCATGGTGATGATATGCATATGGGAAGTCTCCTCTATATATAACGTGGATATTGGTGTCAGGGATGATTCTTCTTCGAGAATACCCTCGCTTTGTTCACTATGATCACCAGTTTCCTCTAAAGCTTCGTGTGTTGAGGGGAGAAATCTTCCTAGAGCGTCTTATCACCTCTGCATACAATAGTTGTGACTCTTTAGATCAACGACTCCTACACATTGTTCGTAAAGCATTTTTGTATTGATCTAACTAAATCCTAATTACCCTAATGATAAAGACAAAATTCTAACTATGAAAGTTTTAAAATAACATAGGAGAATATTGAATGTAGCACCATCCTCAGCAATGGCACCAAAAATTTAAGGCCTCACTAATGTCCAGTCAACTTGGTGTTAGACACACAATTCAGAGGAAGGTTTCCTAACTAAATAGTCCATTAAACCCTTGCAAAGACCCCATTAAATTATCAACCAGAGATTTATAAGATTTGATGATGTTGGCACTGTATGTGCATTCACAAACTCTACATGGCCTATACCATCAACTCCAGGTGCTTTACACGTGCACGAAAAGACTGGAAAAGGAAAATAAAGCATAAACTACAAAATAAGGGGAAATAACTTATTCTGCTACTAATGTACCATAGGTACCTTCGATTTAACATTGTAATTGTTAACTGTTAAACTTGAACTCTATAATTTCACTAACACTTTTTATTCTGACTTCTAACTACTTGAATCACTCTAAAGGATGACTCAATGATGCATTATAGAACATAAAGCAAGAGAATAAGTATCATTCATGTGCATGTAATGAAGAATCTATTGGAATGAATGCAATAATGCAAACATCTAAATTGATAACATAAATGAAGGTGGGTGACCGGTACCTTGAGTGGCCCTTTCTCGAGTTGTTGTACCCATAAGAGAAATCAAATATATGCTACTTGATGCAACTAATCATAATAGTAAACTAGAACATATTTATTGCATATAACTGAACTTTATAATCTAACAAGAATCTTCATAGATTTCTCACTCATGAACACATAACAAAAAACTAACAAAGATACTGTCTGTGAAACAAAACTATAACTATCAAAACATATGTTCCCACTAGATCCACTCCTCAACCATCGATCCAACTATATAGGTTTAGGAGGGGATTTATTTACATAAGGATTGAAAATAGAAATTAAATGAAGATTTCCTCTCTCCTTCAAAATAGAGAGATACAAATTCTTTACAACTGAAACTACAAATGAAAAAGATAGAAGAAGACAAATAGGTTTGTAACTCTTCTTTTAAAGATATGACAAAGACATGCTCTGTGCAAACAGTCACGTTCGTTTCTTGATTACTACAAACTTCTTTCCTTAATTATCTTATTAAATGCTCTAATGACTCAAAACTAACCACTCTAATGATTGCTTCCATCATTTTTGCAACTGTCAAATTTCCAACATCCTTGGAATTTCCCTTGTAATCGGCCTAGAATCCTTTGGCTACAAGTTGAGTTCTCTAGTTGTTGCGGATTGCAATGCTTCTAGCTGCAAGGAGTTAGTTTCATCTAAATCATATATACCATTACCAATCATAAATTAGCATAGATTCATACTGAATTTCATACACATTCACACATTCATCCATGCAACATCATCATATCGTAATCATATTTCTACTTATTAAAGTCTAGTTTGGATGGCATAAAAGATATAAAAGGTATATAACTTCAAGAATGTATATGAAATTAGTAGCTCAAAGTGTTTAAAAGCTATGAAATAAACAAGATAAAACTAGCTATTAATTAGGCTCATCATTCTCTAAGGAGTGACCTTTCATGTATCAAGTGATGCCCCTTTGATGTTGATAAATTTACCTTTTGAGGTGGTGTTACCATGACACCTCCTGAGGTTTTGGCCTTGTCTTATCACTGTTTGTTTGCACCCCCTAAGGTGAGTTTTATTGCACCCCCTGAGGTGATTTTTTTTAAGAGAGTTCATGGATTCAACATAATGCACCTTGCTAGGTCATGAACTTTGAGCATCCCCTTTTTAACATAGCCATCTAGCATAATACAACTCGCTTGCCAGTGGAGTTGTGTGTCCACAAGTGATGTGTATGACTTCAGTCCTCATGGAGCATGTTCTTTATTTGATGGATGGTGTTTTTTATTTGAGACAATTTAAGACTGAGGTCTCTTTGCCTTATTGACTCAAATTTTTAGTACTAACCTTGTGTTTTGCTTATTGTCATGTGTTGACATCATGTATGCTTCATTTTTTTTGACATGTATGTTTGTGTATCTTGTATTGCTACATCTCATACATGTGTTTGCATGTGTGTTCCTTTGTGCTTATGTTGGTTTTCCATGGGATCTTGGATCCTAGGGGCTTGATCACCTCCCTTAATCCTTAGTCATCCTATCTCTCCAACATTTGTACATTTGAATCCCTCTTGACATATATTTATCTACTTTAGTGTGAGTCTAAGTGCAAGGTCATACTCTCACTAAAGTGGGGGCTAAATGTAGTAGAGAAAACTGTATACCTTAACAATTTCACATTATGTTTTATCCCCCTAATTTATTGGACTAAATTAAGCTTCCAATTTTCCAAATTATGCATTATAAAGCCTAATTTTTACCATTTTCCGAAGGAGGACAAACATTAAACAAATGCATCCAATCATTAAATTATCCCTAACTTTGAGAGTCTTGGAAATTTGGGCTAGGACCCATTCACCCATGGGCGAATGGGTCCCCCTCCTTAGCCAGGACCCAAATTTAAATGTGTTGTTGGTTGTATTTTAACATCCAAAATTCAAATGTGAAGTGTCAACTTTTGGAATCTAATTTTTGAGAAATTAGATAAACACATATAAATACCTAGTCTTTTTATTTGAAATCAAACAACTAGCAAGACACACAATTGAGTAAATACTATTGTCAAGAGAAATCAAGAGGAGCATATAAGAGCATTAGTACAACAATGAACAAGATCCAATATCATGTCAAGGTCTATGTGTGTTCATGTTGTCATTGTTTTGTGAATGCTAACATCTTTTTGTGGGTCTCCAAAGAATTCAAGCAAAGCAAGATCCAAATCCTCGAAGAGATGTGTATGGCTTCAATCCTCGAAGACAGTCATTGAAGGGTGGTGAGTTGCAACATTGTGTTCATTCATCATTTCCTTCCTTTATATTATCGGTTTGTCATTGACATTGCCATTGTGGAAGTGGAAACACTTACACGTGGGGTTTGACTGAGGCAAGCCCCTATATGGCACAACATCTTCCCTTTGTGAATGTGTAGGTTTCTAGTCTAAAGAGGATTGAAGAGAGTTTGAAGATCCATTTTGGAATTGTTGCATTTATTGTCATCAAAGTTTTTAAGCCACAAAACTCAATTACAAGATTTATTGATGACATTTTGAAAAATTTACAACTAGGAATCAAGAGCTCAAATCCAGCACCAGAGGACTGCAAAAATAGTTTCAGGACCCCTCATTAAGGACCCATTTTCCCTTGGGTGATCCAGTCCTGCTACATCTCTCATAATCAACTTTTGGTGATAGGTAGACATCAGTCCACACTTCCCAAGTTCACTTTCCAATCACTGTTTTTGTCTGTTTATGTTCAAAAAATTACATTTATCATATTAGGTCATATAGTCTAATTAGGGAAATAATTTCAAATCATTTCCAATTCATTCCTAAGACTCAAAAGGATTAGATCGGGGTGTGATTGACTCACCTTGAAGGTTAAAAGTCAATCTATGTACCTTGTTCATTTGTATCCTAATGAAATACTAGAAATAATGGTCCACTGACCTTATATTTTAATTTTAAGGTCACCACATTTTTTTGTTTCAAATACATTCAACATGTTTAAAAATAAATATTTAAAATTAACCCTAGAGTCATGAGCACACTTAACATCCTAAAAAAGAACACACATAGAATCAACCCTTAAGTATTGATGCACTTAGGCTAGGATGTTATTATAAGGATAAAAGTCACGAACAAGTACATAGAGAGAAAATGAAGGTCACTTAGGTTAAATTTTTTATATTTATTTCAATTAGAAATTCCTATGCTTTTCTATGTCTGGCCTTTTCAATAAATAGAAAATCTTCTCAACTAAGGTCAAACTTTTAGTGTTGCACCCTCCTTTAAGAGGGTTGACCTATTTAAAGTTTTAATAAACAATTCCTTTTTATTTTCAAGTATTGTCTCTAAAAATAGGGGATATTTAATCCTCAACATAGAGATTTGATTTCTTCAAAAATATTGATTATATTGACAGTTAGATATTTGTTATGAAATTTCATTATTTTCTATTTTCCTTAAAGAGAAAATAAACATATTCTCTCCTCATATAACTATCTTATGTGTTGTTAATTAAAATTGTATTCTTATGTCCTATATTTCTTCGCAAAATTCTTGTAATATTGATTTTTATGTTTAACATGGTCTAATCCATACATAACATGGTTTTTTTGTATTTTTTATATTTTTTTACTACACCTTGATGCACTCACAACAAGCAAATAATATGGCATTCATGGACTTAGTTATTCTTTGAGAAATCAATGTAATTTACTAAAATTACAATTTGTTCACCCTTTAGTTGTTTATATATGGTTAGACCAATTTTTTCTTACACATCACTTGTCCATATTTAAAGCTTGGTGACCCTTGAGACAACTCAATCTCATGGAAATTCTCTATTTAATAGAAAGTTACAAATAGTCCAACAAAAAATAACTATGTTAAGATTATATGCTAGAATATCCTTAATTGAGTAAAACCATAGACCTAAGATAGGATCACCTTCAACATGCTTCCCACTTGTTACATTTTACTATGAATGACATTATCTACAAATCTTGGAAAATATATTAAAAAAACATTTGAATTATATTATAAATTGCATCAATGTGATTACCTTGTGCTTAGATAATCAAATCAAATTGATCACATCTAAAATTATGTACATTATTCAAGATATGGATACAATGAAAGCATGCTCAAAATATTCTCATTGAGGTATCCACCACATGGAAGAGAAATTTAGAAACTTCAAGGTGTAGTCACTCGCCATCATAAATTGAGAGAACCGTAAACAAGCTAGCAATACTTTAATCACTAAAATCTATAAAGTTACTAGAGATATTTATGAGATATTGAATAATTGGATGTAATGTGATCACACTAAATCCTAATAATCTACCACTAAGTGTGATCCAAAATGTTGATACAAATTTTTTGACACGTGTTTTTGATTGTCTTATTTTCTTAACCATGTAGTGGGTGTTAAGCTCATTTAAAATATAAATTTATTTAACCACCAAATAGATAAATAATTTTGTTAGATTCTATTTATTATAACTCAATCCAATAATAACAAAATGATGGAAGAATAAATATGCATCATTAAATCTTTGAGGAAAATAACTTATGCTCTTCAAAGTTTTACGGGTTTACTTGTTTTCTTTACATGCTCTAGTTTGTAAGGTTGGATATAATTTATATAGGCCTTTAGGTCTCATGTATTGCCTATTTTCTAATCTCCCTATCAAACAAATATCCACATAAGACCGTTACTCTGTATTTTTATTGATTAAAAAATATTGTCAAAGTAAATAGATATTTTAAAAGTTTGATAAGTGTGATTGAATTGTAAAGATCCAAAGCATTACTATAATGAAGAATTACATTCAATTGATCCATGAACCATTGGTCAAGCTCCCATAATTTTATTAGTGCATTGAAAAGCACATGCATTATACTTAAGATTTTTCTATTATATTAATGTATTGAAAGTATGCCTACGCTAAATATTAATGCATTGAAAATAGTGCACATTATGCATGCTTGAAGATGGGCTAGTCACAACACGTTACACTATTATGTTAATGCATCTGTACATTATGTGTGCTTGAATACAAGGCCCCATTTGTAGTCCATATTTAATTTAATAGATCAAAACCATGCATATTTATTATTTGTAAACAATATAAACCACTATAGTAAAACTTGTTCACTTAGTGCACAAATTTGAATTATCAATTAAAATGTCTTGTGAGTAACCACTAGATTATTATGAGGAGGTTTAAATAAACAAACACATTCAAAACACACAACACTAAAATTTATGTGGAGAAAACCTTCAAAAAAATATGACCACCAAAGAGAGCACAAGTCTATAAATTAAAGTAATACAATTGCTACAATAATACATCCAACTTCTCCCTTCAATCCAACATCATTTGATCACAATAAATTTTCTCCACATGTAAAAGACCTATAAAACAACTATCCAAGACATCCAATTATAGAGAACTAGGGGAAAACCATGACTGATTTCTTAAAACCCAAATTACCAAAATCAATGGTATGACAAACATCCAACACTTGCATGACCAATTACTCAATGCTCCATGGATAATATAGTGTCCCCTTCTTTGAACTAGGGGTTCAAGAAGGACCGTTTAGCTTATTTCATTCTCATAGGCTAATTAAGGATTTTTGAAAAGGGGATATATTAATTAATTAATTAAGGACGTCTCAATTTACTATTTTCTGGGCAACTTGTATATAATTAATTATGTTTATTTTAATGTTATAAAGTGACTTAAGTTGGGCCAAAAAGTGAAATAATATAAAGTCACTTTATGAGGAGCAAAAATGATTATTATTATTTTTAAATAAATTTTAAAGTACGAACTTCTCAAAAGTTCAAAGGATGGATATTAAAAGAGTTGCAAAAATGATTATTATTTTTTAAAAATAAATTTAAAAATATGAATTTCTCAAAAGTTCAAAGGATGGATATTAAAAGAGTTGCAAAAAAGAATATCATATCTTTGGTCATTTTCATATTTTCTCATTGTGAAGTTTGGGCATTCTTGTCTAACTCAAACCTTGGGACAAAAAAATTAAGGATATTTGGCTTGGAAGAAGTGATTTCTTCTTATTCAAACTGGTGGTGGATTTAGGCAGGATACACAATCGCACTTAAATGGAGAAACAAAGATATTGAGCTAAGTTGCTAGTTTGTAGATTTCAATAATTTTAGGTAACAAATTTATTGGGATTTGCAAACAAATAATTTTATTTTTTTTGTGTTGTGTGTGAAGCATAAGATAAACCAAAATTGGATTTTTAAAATAGTTGGGAGTTAAACCAAACATTAACATTTCATAGCCCATCCAAAGGGGTCATACACAACCAAAATAGTAGAGGAGGTCGATTTATATGTTAGAAGGCTTTTAATGCCTTTTCACATCCTATCACAACCTCCCAAGACTCCACTGAGCTAGTTGTAGCATCTCAAAGGGGGGTCATAGCCTTTAGTGTGTTTTTGTACCACTTCATAAGGGTATTGTACTATTTTTGAGGGTTGTGCAACTAAAAAAAAGTACAAAAAGGTTGTTGATTAGATTACATGCCATTTTGCAATCAAGGTCAACAAAAAGGTTTATGAATATTGATATTTTACTTAAGTTATTATTTATGTATGTATCATTTTATAACAATTCATAAAATTATTAAATGATCTCTACTACATACATTACTTAATAGTTTAGTAAGTGAACATTGTTTTTGAAATGAGCAAGACAACTGAGAGGGGGGTGAATCAGTTGTACCAATTTAGACCTTCAAAACCCTCAACAACAATTAGATTCACAAACATTCATTCAACCCTTATTCTGTTAGTTTGATTAAACATGAAGTGCAAATAACAAAAACTAAAATCACAACATCATACACATAAGAACACTAGATTTATGTGGAAAACCCAATGAGGGAAAAACCACGGTGAGGATTAGCTCACTATATAAAGAATTCCAAAATTGAATACAAAGTCTCACTGCCATAATAGGACACACAGTCCAAAGAAGGCTCACAGCCAGGGCTCACTACCACAAAAAGAATACAAGAAGATAGAAGAAGAATGTTACACAAAGAAACACATCTTAATGCAACAAGGAGTCGACCACTATTTCTTGCACACTTTCGTAGTCTCACATGAAAGATATCGAATGCCTTCAACTCACTACCTTAGGAACCCTAACATGAAATTTGCACTACTTTGCTCAAATTCGCATCTCATTACACTTCACTCACAACAATCTCGCATCTATCTTGCTTCTTACTCTTTCACACACTCTTGTATCAACACCATGCATATTTATATCAACCTCTTCAAAAAAATTCTCCAATGTCGACTACTAGTTGTTATATATTCAAATTTGAAATAACTTGACACCCAAACATTCTGACGGTGGATAGAATGAAAAGCAACCTTCATAAATCCTTAGTTAGGACCCAAATAGATCCCAACACACTTTAACACACTTCCACAAGCCTCACATATAGTGTTAAATAGAAGGTCGACCAACACCTGTGAAAAATTCCATAGACATTAAATAAACAATTCCTTAGATCAAGCCGAGAGTTTCAAATAGCATAATCCACTTGAAAACAATCCAAAACAATCCACTAATTACTTAAGATTCATCAACCAAGCTTCACACCAACAACTACTTCAATTTAGGACAACAAATAACCCTTTTCATACTGATAAATAAAACTTACACTATACTACACCAAATCAAGTAAACCTTTGAACACAGAAAGATAAAGGCATTATTAACAACTTCTCAAATCTGCACAACATGAGTCCAAATAGTGGAGAAACGTGGAGCAAATACATTTCTCCCAAACAATAAAGAACATCATTGAACAATTGGTTCACACACTGGTGAAAATATCTTGCACTGTACAAAGATCCAGAAGCCCAAATTTTGGAACTACCAATGACCATGAACAATACCTCAAATCCGTACAAGCATAAAATCAACATAGAAGAAAAGCAGAGCACATCCCAGAGCATACATTGAATACCTGCAAGACACTGTTTTCTTTATTTGTCAAATTTTCTCAAAAGCACTTGGAAACCAAGTACTAGAACCATCATTCTAGATCATTACTTTATTCCAACACACTTCCAGACATAGAAACATAAAGATAACTCTATGTACTCACAACACTTCTTCAACATCTCAAATATACATGCACAAACAACAAACCTTCTTTATTACAATTTTATCAATATCCTTGATATATATAGTCAATAACCAACCTCCTCTACACATAGTTGACATCAATGACAACACCAACCGATTGATATCAATGGAAAAATCTTATAATTCCAACAATCTCGCCCTTTTTCATTGATGGCAACATATGATGTGAAAAACCATCAAAGACAACACAACAGTTTTGAACAACTTTTGTGCAACTTTTCTAAATGAATAAGCTTTTTCACATGATACTTTTCTCCCCCTTTGACATCAATGGAAAAGGATAAAGATGTTTTGCATTGTTCTCTCCATTTGACATTGAACCAAGATTTATAACAACACTGAATAATCCCCCTTAGGAGTACACCCAATCAACTACATAATGAAAACACACGACACTACCTACTCCCCCTGAGAGGTAGCCACCAAACATCAGTCTAGAAAGAAGATATATCCATAGATCCACTAGACTAATGCATCTCCATATGCATCTAGTTCAAGAAAGGAGGGTAAATAACCCCCAACTTCTCCTTGAGATACTCAAAGTATCTTTAGGAAGAGCCTTAGTAAATATGTCAGCAATCCAATCCTTTTTAGGTACATACTCAAGCTTTACTTCATTCTCCATAACTTTCTCTCTAAAAAAGTGGTACCTTGTAGATATATGCTTTGTCCTTGAGTGCATCACAGGGTTCTTTGAAATGTTAATTGCACTTGTATTATAATAGAAAATAAAGATAACTCTATGTACTGACAACACTTCTTCAACATCTCAAATATACATGCACAAACAACAAACCTTCTTTATTACAATTTTATCAATATCCTTGATATATATAGTCAATAACCAACCTCCTCTACACATAGTTGACATCAATGACAACACCAACCGATTGATATCAATGGAAAAATCTTATAATTCCAACAATCTCGCCCTTTTTCATTGATGGCAACATATGATGTGAAAAACCATCAAAGACAACACAACAGTTTTGAACAACTTTTGTGCAACTTTTCTAAATGAATAAGCTTTTTCACATGATACTTTTCTCCCCCTTTGACATCAATGGAAAAGGATAAAGATGTTTTGCATTGTTCTCTCCATTTGACATTGAACCAAGATTTATAACAACACTGAATAATCCCCCTTAGGAGTACACCCAATCAACTACATAATGAAAACACACGACACTACCTACTCCCCCTGAGAGGTAGCCACCAAACATCAGTCTAGAAAGAAGATATATCCATAGATCCACTAGACTAATGCATCTCCATATGCATCTAGTTCAAGAAAGGAGGGTAAATAACCCCCAACTTCTCCTTGAGATACTCAAAGTATCTTTAGGAAGAGCCTTAGTAAATATGTCAGCAATCCAATCCTTTTTAGGTACATACTCAAGCTTTACTTCATTCTCCATAACTTTCTCTCTAAAAAAGTGGTACCTTGTAGATATATGCTTTGTCCTTGAGTGCATCACAGGGTTCTTTGAAATGTTAATTGCACTTGTATTATAATAGAAAATAAAGATAACTCTATGTACTCACAACACTTCTTCAACATCTCAAATATACATGCACAAACAACAAACCTTCTTTATTACAATTTTATCAATATCCTTGATATATATAGTCAATAACCAACCTCCTCTACACATAGTTGACATCAATGACAACACCAACCGATTGATATCAATGGAAAAATCTTATAATTCCAACAATCTCGCCCTTTTTCATTGATGGCAACATATGATGTGAAAAACCATCAAAGACAACACAACAGTTTTGAACAACTTTTGTGCAACTTTTCTAAATGAATAAGCTTTTTCACATGATACTTTTCTCCCCCTTTGACATCAATGGAAAAGGATAAAGATGTTTTGCATTGTTCTCTCCATTTGACATTGAACCAAGATTTATAACAACACTGAATAATCCCCCTTAGGAGTACACCCAATCAACTACATAATGAAAACACACGACACTACCTACTCCCCCTGAGAGGTAGCCACCAAACATCAGTCTAGAAAGAAGATATATCCATAGATCCACTAGAATAATGCATCTCCATATGCATCTAGTTCAAGAAAGGAGGGTAAATAACCCCCAACTTCTCCTTGAGATACTCAAAGTATCTTTAGGAAGAGCCTTAGTAAATATGTCAGCAATCCAATCCTTTTTAGGTACATACTCAAGCTTTACTTCATTCTCCATAACTTTCTCTCTAAAAAAGTGGTACCTTGTAGATATATGCTTTGTCCTTGAGTGCATCACAGGGTTCTTTGAAATGTTAATTGCACTTGTATTATAATAGAAAATAAAGATAACTCTATGTACTCACAACACTTCTTCAACATCTCAAATATACATGCACAAACAACAAACCTTCTTTATTACAATTTTATCAATATCCTTGATATATATAGTCAATAACCAACCTCCTCTACACATAGTTGACATCAATGACAACACCAACCGATTGATATCAATGGAAAAATCTTATAATTCCAACAATCTCGCCCTTTTTCATTGATGGCAACATATGATGTGAAAAACCATCAAAGACAACACAACAGTTTTGAACAACTTTTGTGCAACTTTTCTAAATGAATAAGCTTTTTCACATGATACTTTTCTCCCCCTTTGACATCAATGGAAAAGGATAAAGATGTTTTGCATTGTTCTCTCCATTTGACATTGAACCAAGATTTATAACAACACTGAATAATCCCCCTTAGGAGTACACCCAATCAACTACATAATGAAAACACACGACACTACCTACTCCCCCTGAGAGGTAGCCACCAAACATCAGTCTAGAAAGAAGATATATCCATAGATCCACTAGACTAATGCATCTCCATATGCATCTAGTTCAAGAAAGGAGGGTAAATAACCCCCAACTTCTCCTTGAGATACTCAAAGTATCTTTAGGAAGAGCCTTAGTAAATATGTCAGCAATCCAATCCTTTTTAGGTACATACTCAAGCTTTACTTCATTCTCCATAACTTTCTCTCTAAAAAAGTGGTACCTTGTAGATATATGCTTTGTCCTTGAGTGCATCACAGGGTTCATAAAACTTGTGTGCAAAAAGATACTGCAACAATATACCCAGCCTTTGTAGTGGATAAGGAAAAAATATATTTCTTTTTTCTTAACCATGACACTAATCTGCATCTAAGAAAGAATGCACCGCCACTTATACTTTTTCTATCATCAACACAACCTGCCCAATCTGCATCTATATAAGCACTTAGTGTAAATTCGGTATCCCTAGGATACTATAAGCCAAGATCTAGAGTGCCTTTTAAAAATTTGAGTATCCTCTTGATAGTTTTAACATGTGTTTCCCTAGGATCCTTTTGGAATCTAGCCACAAGAAAAACTACATGCATGATATTCGGTCTGGTAGAAGTTAGATAAAGTAGTCCACCAATCATGGATCTGTAATTGCTCTAATCAGCCTTAGGTGAATCATCATCCTTACTCAATTTGTAGCCAGTTACCCTAAGAGAGTTCATACCAGTTTGGAAGCATCCATCCCAAACTTCTTCAACATTTCTCTTGCATACTTTGATTGTGAAATAAAAAATCCCTTTGTTTTTTTAATTGATTTGCAATCCAAGGAAGAAATTCATCTCACCAAACATAGAAATCTCAAACTCTTTTTGCATTTCTTCAACAAACATCTTACACATAGTTTCATTTCCTCCAAATATAATATCATCCAGATACACAACTACTATCAAGATCTTGTCATCTTCAATTTTGAAATAAAGATTGTTATTTGCAATACCTTTGTTAAAACCTTGCTAAATCAAATATATGTCCAACTTTGCATACCAAGCTCTTGGACCTTGCTTCAAACCATATAAATCCTTTTTTAATCTACAAACCATATCCGATTGATCTGATAACTGGAATCCGTCTAGTTGTTCCATGCAAACTTCTTCCAATTCTCCATGTTCAAGAAAGCAGACTTTGCATCCATCTGATAAACCTTGAAATTTTTGTGTGTTGCAAATGCCAAAAACATTCTGATAGCTTCCATTCTAGCCATTGGAGCAAATGTCTCCTAAAATTCTATACCCTCGACTTGTGAGTAACCCTTGCACACAAGCCTTGCCTTGTTTCTTACCACTTCTCCATTCTCATTTAGTTTGTTTCTAAAAACCCACTTGCTACCAATTATGTTTTTATTTGTTGTTCTAGGAACTAATTCCCAAGTTTGATTTTTCTCAATTTGCATAAGTTCTTATTCCATAAATTTCATCCAATGTACATCCTTACATGCCTCACTCATAGTCTTAAGTTCAAATTTAGAAAGTAAACAGTAATTCACCCCAACTTCAACAACTTTACTTCTTGTCAATACACCTTTCCTCTTGTCTCCAATGATCTGATCTTCAAAATGATTCTTTTGCACATACTTAGGGGTTTTAGGAGCTTTTTTCGGAGCTTCTTCTTCTTCATTCTACATTTCTTGTTCTTCAACCTTTTCTTCTTCTCTGCTATCAAGTTCATCTGACACATATCCATCAACTTCAATAGAATTCTCCAATGCTTCATCAACCTTGACATTTGTACATTCTACAACCTTTCTCGGCCTTTTAATGTAGCATCTACAAGCTTTGCTTCTTGTAGAGTATCCAAGGAAGATACCCTCATCACTTCTTGCATCAATCTTTCCTATATTTTCTTCATCTCTCCTGATATAACATTTGCTTCCAAATACCTTGAAATACTTAACAGTGGGAATCTTTCCAAAACATAGCTCATAGGGAGTGTTAGTGTTGTTATATTTTGCTTGAACTCGGTTGAGCACATAAACAACAATGTGAATTGCTTCTCTCCAGTAGACTTCCAGAAGAATTGCCTATATTATCATTGTTCTAGCAGCTTCTTGAATTGTCTTATTCTTCCTTTTAGCAACTCCATTTTGCCGAGCAGTTCCAAGGGCAAACAATTGTCTTCTTATTCCATGAACTTCACAAAACATATTAAACTCATTGGAGGTGATTTCACCACCTCTGTCAGACCTCAAACATTTTATTTTCGAATCCATTTCATTTTCAACCATAGCTTTGAATGTCTTGAATTTGTCTAATGTATCGGATTCCTCTCTAAGAAAAGTAACCCATGTCATTCTAGAATAATCATCAATAAAAATCATAAAATACCTATCACCTTGTAGAATTCTCACCCTTGTAGGACCACAAAGATCTATATAAATCAATTCCAACAGTCTGGTAGTAGATTGTTCCTTTGTTCTGAAGGTGTTTCTAGCATGCTTTCCAAACTGGCAATTCTTGCAGATAGTATTAACCAGCTTTGTGATTCTCGGTAAATCTCTCACAACTTGTATAGCATTTATTCTCACCATGTTGTCAAAATTCATATGACACATCCTTTGGTGCCATAGCCAAATGTCATTAATCTGAGACATAAGCAATATCCATCAACACCTTTAAGTTGATAGATGTTTCCTTCAATCCTCTTCCCAACAACAATCACAATTTTGGACCCTTTTCTAATTTCACATTTTTCATCCTTGAACATAAGATTATATCCCTTACTACACATCTACCCAACACTTAAGAGATTATGTCTCCAACCGTTAACATAGTATGCATCATTAGTATTATGCTTGCCATCAAAACCGATTGAACCCATCCCACAGATCTTAGCACCTTGAATCATCTCCAAACTTAAATAAGACTCCATCATATTTTTTAAGTTTAACAAACTCACTTTGGTCACCAGTCATGTGATTTGAGCAACCACTATCAACAACCCAATAGTTCTTCTCTTGTTTAGCATGAAAAGAAAATACCACAGTACCTTCACCTTTCTTCAAAGCATATTCCTTCACACATCTTTTAGGAGTAGATTAATATTTTTAATCTAATAACAAGCATTCATTATCACCAAGATCTCTATAATCAAATTCATCATAAAAAATGTCAACATCTTCATTGACATAATATGCTCTTTTGACCATCTTTCCTTTATTTTCCTTTCCTTCTCTATGCTTACTTCTTTCAACTCTTTTTGAACATCTAGAAGCATTAAGACCTATATCACCACAACTAAAACATTTGAAAGGTAATTTACCCTTGTACTTACCGGTGCCCTTCCTCATTCTTCTCACAAAGTTAGCTTCCACTTCATCTAGATCTTCCTTATCTGGTTCTTCAATCTTTTTTGATGTACTGGCTTTAAAGGCAACTTCTACATTTGTGCTATTTTTCAATCTCTTTTTCCTCATATCAAAAGGAGTTAGTGTACCAATCATTTGATCTCTAGATTAATTATTAAGATTTACGACTTCCTCAATAGTAAAAACTTTTTAACTACAATAATCAAGAAGATATCTAAGAAATTTCTTTACCACTTTCTATTCTTTGACTTGTGCACCAAGGCCTCTCATCCCACTTACCAGCTCATCAATTTTTTGCTTGTATATTGCAATTGTTTCATCTTTAGACATCTGTAGACCCTCAAAATTTTCCTTCAAGATCTGCAACCTGGCTTGTTTAAATCTGTCATCTCCTTCATAGATGCTTTCAAGCTTATCCCAAACTTCTTTAGCAGTCTTCAAACTCATAACTTTAACTACTTTAGTTTTTGAAAGACCATTCATAATAAGAAATATTTCCTTAACATTTTCCTCATGTGCCTTGATCTCTGCACTAGTACTTAAACCATTTTGAGGTGGAACATATGCAGTCTTGTATGCTTTTTCAACTTCAAATCCATGTGATGACAAATAGCCTTCCATCTATGTTTTCTAGAATGCATAATTTGTGCCATCAAATTTAGGGCAATCCAAAGTAATCTTGTTTGCCATCCCACATCTATCTTAAGTGGTTAAGCTCTTCTTCTAAGGAACCTCACTCTAATACCAATTGTTGAAATGAGAAAGACAACCGAGATGGAGGGTAAATTAATTGTAGCAATTTATACCTTCAAAACCCTCAATGGCAATTAGATTCACAAACATTCATTCAACCCTCATTCTGTTGGTTTGATTAAACATGAAGTGTAGATAACAAAAACTAAAATCATAACACTATACACATAAGAACACAAAATTTATCTTGAAAACCCAATGAGGGAAAAACCATGGTGAGGATTAGCTCACAACATAAAGAATTCCAAAATTAAATACAAAGGCTCACTGCCAGAATAGGACACACTATCCAAAGAAGGCTCAATGCCACAGAAAGAATACAAGAAGATAGAAGAAGAATGTTGCATAGAGAAACACATCTCAATGCAACAAGGATTCTGCCACTATTGCTCGCACACTTTCGTAGTCTCACATGAAAGATATTGGATGCCTTCAGCTCGCTACCTTAGGAACCCTAACATGAAATTCACACCGCTCTACTCAAATCCACATCTCATTACACTTCACTCACAAAAATATCGCATCTATCTTGATTCTTACTCTTTCACACACTCTTGCATCAACACCATACATATTTATATCAACCTCTTCAAAAAATTTCTCCAATGTCAGCTACTAGCCATTATATATTCAAATTTGAAATAGGTTGGCACCCAAACATTTCGGTGATGGATAAGAATGAAAAGTGACCTTCATAAATCCTTAATCAGGACCCAAATAGATCCCAACACACTTCAACATGCTTCCCACAAGCCTCGCATGTAGTGTTAAACACAAGGTCGACCAACACCCATGAAAAACACCATAGACATTAAGTGCATGCTTCCTTAGATCAAGCCAAGAGATTCATATAGCATAATCCACTTGAAATAAATCTAGAACAATCCACAAATTACTTAAGATTCATCAACCACTTCAACCAAGCTTTACACCAACAACTACTTCAATTTGGGAAAATAGATAAACCTTGTTTGCATATTGATAAATAAAACTTACACTGTACTGCACCAAATCAAGTAAACCTTTGAAAACAAAAAGATAAAGGCATTATTAACAACTTCTCAAATCTGCACAACCTAAGTCCAAATAGTAGAGAAACACAGAGCAAATACATTTCTCCCAGACAATAGAGAGCATCACTGAACAACTGGCTCACACATTGGTGAAAATATATCGCATTGTACAACGATCCAAAATCTCAGATTCTGGATATATGAACTACTAATGACCATGAACAATACCTAAAATCCACACAAGCATATAATCAACTTAGAAGAAAAGTGGAGCACATCCCAGAGCATAGCATACACTGAATACCTACAAGACATTATTTTCTTTATTTATCAAATTTTCTCAAAAGCACTTGGAGACCAAGTACCATAACCATCATTATAGCTCATTACTTTATTCCAACACACTTCCAAACATAGCAACATAAAGATAACTCCATGTACTCACAACACTTCTTCAACATCTCAACTATACATGCACGAATAACGAACCTTCTTTATTACAATTTTCTCAATATTTGCATCATAGACAATCAATAACTAGCTTCCTCTACACATAGTTGACATCAATGACAACACCAACCAATTGACATCAATGACAAAAACTTATACTTCCAACAATTGTTACTGATATTTAGAATTGAAAAAGTTAATTTTATGATGATCATTTATGATACTCCTTTGAAACAATATAAAATACAAACTTAGTCTAGTTGAATGCAAATTGTTTGACTAAATATTTAAATGAAAAAGTTTTGAAAATTGCAAGTTTGATTAGAGAAAATTGGAAGAGATGTTACATATAACAACCATAACCATTAGAATCTTTTACTCATGTGAAGAGTGGGCACACATTCCTAAGTACGGTTCTTTGAAATGGAGTGGCCAACTAATGTGCACCCCACTTGACATGCAAAAGTTGGTCCATTATCTATTAGAGCCCAATATTAGTAAAGTGTTGTAGGTGAGGTCAAATCAATTTGTAACCACTAGTATCATAAATAATCTCCCTCAAGAATGTGTCCACAACTAATATTCTAAGTTACAAGGAGAATATTGATTAATAATCAACCATCTAATGGATGTCCATGTATCCATTCCCAAGGCATTGGAGATTCAAAAATAGACATAGGATTGTAAGGCTATAATTACGCTAAAGGCATTCCCTAGATGAAGTGGATGACTTGCTTTTGAAAATCAATGCTTGAAAATTATAGAGAAGGATGCAAGTTGACTGAAATGATCTCAATCATCAAAATTTCTTAAAAAAATAAAAAATATAATGTATAATTAAAGAAAAAAATAATTGTATTCTTATCCAGTCTTAGCTTTAAAAATGCAGTTGTTTTTTCTTTACTACTTTTTAAACTTATATTTTTAGATTTATTTTAATTACAACATAAATAAATAATAAATATAATGTGCAAATAATTAATTATAAATTTAGAATTTTCACATATTATTTTTATTTTTAAGATTTTAATAATTATTATATTATAATATATAATAAATATAATATATTCTACGGCTACCAAGTGTGTGGTCTCGTACTTGGTGCCAGCGGCGGTGTGATGGGGGTGGCATATTCTTGGTAGGCGTGGAGGAGAGGGAAGGCGGCGACAAGTATTGTGTCATGTGAGGTGGTGTTTGCTAAAGGTGGTAAGGATGGGCTTCATAAATGCCATGTCCTGTCAAAGGATTGATGGTGTGTGAATACTGAGTAGACGAGACATTTACATTAATATGGAGTTGGGTAATATATTCATTGCTTGGTCTCGACATTCTCTTCCTGTGTGCGACGAGATGGAGTCTCCAATTTCGTTGCCTTCTAGGCGAAAGTTGTGGGCATTCTACGAGCCGATACTCCATGGAAGATTGAAATCAATCTTCAAGGAATGGGACGATCTTGTGCTTGGTGCAGTTGAGTTGCTTCTTGGTGAGGAATTTGTGAATTCTGCCAAACACTGGAGAACCAATGCGGACATTGTGGCAAGGTTCATAGCAGCATTGCTGGATTTGGAGGTATCTAAACCTATGGTGATGTTGATGGCAATGAAATTACTTTGGGACAACTTGTTGGAAGGAGTGATTGAAGTGGTGCTAGCAGCGAGATTAGGTGTGGGTATCCCCAGGCCGTGTGACCTACAAAAGGCGTTCATCCTTGGTGTGAAAGTCAAGTGGTATGCATTCATCCTAGATGTTAGAGGGGAGGCTTTGCAAATTCACCGTTAGCGAGCTACATGTGGGTTAATTTTCGTAAAACACCACTTGTATTTGGAGCCATCATGGGAAGTGGACTAGCATCAATTATTTAGGAGTCTACTAATAGCTGAGGGTATTCTCCTGGAGGTATGACTGGTATGGTGGTTTTGAGTGTTATAATGGTTGGGTGTCTGTTTTTTGGCTCATCATTGTAGTTGTTGTTTGGTCAGTTTTGGAGTTCAAGGTTTTTTTGGTCTGCTAATGGCAGTTTGTGGTTGTTAGGGTTTGGTGTGGTCGTTATGTTAGGGCTGGTCAATGGTGGGTGGTGGGAATGGCGACTGTTTTTTGGTGAATATGAACTTATTGTAACATCTTTTTTTGAAAAATTAATAAAATCATTTACGTATCAAAAATATATATATATATAAATAATAAGTTATATGTTTAAATTTTAATTTTAATAATTATTATATAAACTTAGATTTTTAGATTTCTTTTAATTACAAGATATATAAATAATAAATATAGTGTCTAAGTAGTTAATTAAATATTTATAGCTTTTTAAATATTATTTTTATTTTTAAGATTTTGCTCATAAAATGAAGCAAGGCGGAATGGACCATTGGTGCAGTTTGTGATATGGGGCATGGGGATGGACATCACTCTGTGAAAAAACCATGTGATAGTGGGAATAAAATTCCTCAAAGAATTCACTGAAGGGATAGTGGTAGGCGATAAAAACTGGTCATTCACCCTGGTGGATAATATGGGGAAGAAAGATGCAGACACTGTGGAAGGGTGATAAATTGGTATTGAATTTTTTGTTAAACTAAATGATATAATATATATAATAGATAGATAGCAATAGTCATAAGGTATATGGCTTTATTACAAGCTCATAATATATGTCAAGTTGTAAAGGGAAACTTGAGTCAATTTTGATATGTTGGATCCTTTTGTATGTTATGGATGTTGTATAACAAAAATCTTTGCCCAAACACATGGGCATCTAATGTAAAAAAAAATCACAAATTAATAGATGGGTGTAACCCTATAGAGTCACTTTTATCAATAATAAAAAATATAAATATAAATATAAATAATAAATTGTATGCTTAAATAATGATAAAAGGGAAAATGGCTCGCGAATGGAATTTCAAATTTTTGGTGCAAGGCAAGTATGGTAGAAACAACAGGTTTTGACAAAAGCACAAATGGTTTGGAAAAATGAAATTTCCATCATCGATTGCTACAACAGTAAACATTCCATTGGGTCAATGTTCTCAGAGAATGGATATCTTACTAGAGTAGAGGGGATATGCGCTCACAAGCTGATAGAATGGGCAATACAAGGGTTCCTTCAACCCAAATAATGGTAAGGATTACGTCAATAGGATTGGAAGGGAGGGAGAAAAGGGTGAACTAAGTGGGTACTATACAAGGAACCCCTCTAATAGCAAGGCAATCATTATCAATACAAAGGTGTTACAGAATGAAACAAAGAGACTCAAGGAGAAAGATCTCCTCACAAAATGGGTAGGAACTCAAATACCCTGGGAGAAAATGTGTAAATAGTGGGCAGATCGATGGGGATTTGAGGTAAGCATCAAATCCATTCCAAATGGTTTTCTTTTGGTTGAATGTAGTTCCAAATAGGTAAGAAATAACATCATCAGTAGAAAGTCGTTATGTTAGATGGATGTGGTTTTTACATAACCAATTGGAAGCCCAGTTTTAATCCTTTAAACCACAATATGGGAAAAACTTTGATGTGGGTATGACTGTATAATATAGCCTCAAAATATTGGAATGTGGAGGCTCTAAAATAAATTGAAGACACCTTTGGCTCTTTCACTCAATTAGAGGAAAATATATTGAAGGAATAATTCGGGGTCTATATGAGAATTTGCATGGAAATCAATCCCAATTCAACCCTTTGGAACAAATTGGAGATCATATTAGAGTTGGGTAGATTGAGGCAGAAGATAGAAATTAAAAATAACCTCCCCACCCTCCATTAATGAGAAGAAGGTAAGTGGAGATCAAGCAGGGAGTGAGAGCAACTAATGAAATAGAGGAAACTAGGGTAGAAGGATTGGAAGTGGAAAACACATAAATTAAGGTACATCTTGAAACAGATAAATAAGAGCTAAGACCATCATAATCTCCTTCACTCAATGCAATAGTGGAGGAGATTCAAAACCTTATCAGTAGTGGAAAATACCTAAGCTTGGATGTAGTGAGGGACCTCATTGGAATCACTAACATACACAAATTTAAACCACAAGATAGGTGCCAAGAAAAGAACAAAGTAATAGAATAAGTGGAAACAAATGATGTGGTCCAAATATGGGAGAAGGGATGGAAGATGGGAGTGTGGATGTCATGCAACAAGAAATAGTAGGGAAGTAACAGTACCCTAGACTAATCTACAGTGGCTCAAAAAAATTAGGGGTCAAGCTAAAAAAAACTCTGAAAGTGTCTATATTTTGGTGAAGTGGAAAAGAAAGGGAGGAAGAAATCATGAGAAGCTAAGTTGGGAGGGCGATGTCGAGGGATAAATGAAAATAACAAGAATGCCAAGATCTAGGAAGGGAAAAAAACTTCTCAAAGAGCCATGAAGATCATCTCATGGAATGTTAGGGGCTCAAACACCCATAACAAAAAGTGCTTGGTTAAGTGCTAAATGGAGGTATCAAAGATAGATATAGTTATGATAAAGGAAACAAAATTGTCAAGAAAATAAATGAAATTTCTAAAAATGAAAGTGGTGTACTAAAATTTAGAATCAATGCCAATAGATGGAGCTTCAAGAGGTTTAGTAATATTTTGGAAGCCTCAAGCGGCCCAAGTAGAAAAGTTGCTAGATAAAAAAACTGGCTAGGTTGCAAAGTGAAGAGCCACTCAAAAAATTTGTAGTTTGTTCTAATAAATGTCTATGGGGCCACCTCTCCACATGAAAAGAAACAAACTTGGAAATAAATTCAACAATTTTTATCAGTAAGCCCAAATGAATTCATTATCTTAAGAGGTGATTTTAATGAAATTTTACATAGTCAAAAACAAAATGGGTGGAGTGCAAAGAAAATATTAGTCACTGTTGGAATTTGAAGACTTCGTCCAAAGAAATGTATTAATAGAGGTTTCAATAAAAAATAGAACTAATACCTAGAATAATAGGAGAATTCATTTTAATAACATCTCAAAAAAACTAGACATCTTTCATTTCAAAGGTGATTGAGAGAATTCCTGCATGTATTAGAATGTATTTTAATTCCTTTCTCAAGGTTTGGACCATTATCCAATCCAACTAAACATAATAGGTGATAGGAGATTAGAAAGATCTCCATTTAAATTTGAGAACATGTGGATGAAGGACCCATAATTCCTTCAACCAATTGCAAATTGGTGGGTAGAGGGATCACAACCTGGAACAAAGATGTATCAAATACTAACAAAGATAAAACATATAAAGAAGGAGCTAATGAGATGGAATAAGGAGTATTTTAAAAACATATTTAAAACCAAAAAGAGTTGGAAGAAAGGATCCAAAGCCTAAATAAAGAGGTCTTTTTGGCTAGGATGGACCAAGTAAGATATAGGGAGGAGAAGGAGCTGATGAAAGAATATTCAAAGGTATTAGTAAAAGAAGAAGTCTATTGGAGGCAAAATTCAAGGGTGGTGTGGCTAAAGGATGGTGACATAAACTCTAAATTCTATTAGAATTGTGAAACAAGCTCAAAATCACAAGCCATAGGATCAAACAACAAACAAAGACACCTTCCATGCAAGAGATCTGCAAACAAATATGTGCAATATTCATCAACAAGAAAAAGTTATAGAAGAAGCTTCCAAGAAGATATGAAAGCTTCAAATATTTCCTGTGAATAATATCCGATAAGGATTGAATGCTTATAAGAGCAAAGCCCTAAATGAGAAAAGGATCAGATCATGACAAGTGTCAACATCACATGAGATGTGACATAATGATCTAGTATAGGATCAACTAATAAATAATTCCTAAGTTTAGCTAAAGTGTGTGAGAATAAATTAGACTAATAATCAATTAAATATTAATTAATTATTAGCTAATGTATGATAACTCTAACAAATTCTATCACAATACAACTAAATTTTAGAGGAATGTGAACAAAATAAACAAACTAAAGCTTTCAAATGGATCATTATGTGAGGATTCAGATACTATTAGAAGTTTTACAATAGAATACTTTAGACATACTAAATAATTAGGAAGGCTCCAATTTGCACCCTTGAAACCAAATTCTAGAAAGTATCCCAAAGCTAGTAACATATGAGAAAAATAAGATGTTGATGGAATCATTCACAAAAGAAGAGATCAAGGAAGTTGTCAAGCAAATCCACTCGGACAAAGCTCCTAGTTTGGATGGGTTCCCTAATAGTTTTTATCATAAATTTTGGCATATCATTGGCAAGGAAATAATGGAGGCAATAAAAGACTCCCATAGAAAAAGGAAAACTACTAAAATATGTCAATAATACCTTCATAACACCAATACCAAAGAAAAATTGGATGACTATAAACCCATATTATTATTCAACACCTTGTATAAGATCCCAGCAAAGGAAATAGCTAATAGGCTTAAGAAGATTATCCCAGATATAATAGCAGATAAACAAATAGGGTTTATATTGGGAATATTCATATGGGAAGGTGTGGTCATAGTTCAAGAAGCCATTCATTCTAATCAACAAACAAGTAAGCAAATTTTTTTAGTAAAGTTAGATATAAATAAATCACATGACATAGTCAATGAGGTTCCTCTTTGGGGTCCTTAAGGCCTTTGGTTTTGAATCAAAATGGTTGGATTGGTTTTTTAATTTTTTTTACAATTCAAGGATATTATGATGGATGCACTAGGAGGGTGGTGAATAAATAGCATATATGAAGGATTATTTGAAGTTTCCAAAGGTTTTAGACAAGGGGATCCCCTATCCCCTTTTTTATTTGATATTAAGATGGATGCACTAGGGAGGATGGTGAATAAAGCTTGATAAAAAGGCAAATTGGAAGGAATCCAAACTACTAGCAACATCGCCCATTAAATCGCTAGCAGTTTGCTAATGACACTATGCTCTTCAAAGTAGCAAAAAGGGAAGAAGTAATGCAGAGAGGAATACACTTCACTTTGCTCCACAAAATTTTAACAACAATTCACAATTACAAATAGATAATACTCTGTCCAACCTGCATAATTTATAGTCAAATGACAAATTGGATTGACCTTTTCATTTTTCAATCAATTCCCACTTCTTCATCCACGTGAAATATTATAGACCATTCAACTAATTAAAATTCCAATGAAAAGACAATTTGCATTCCTAGTCAAAACTAATGCAACTAAATTTATTTGTTCTCAGTTCATAGGTAAATATTTACAATTTGTAATTCAAATATCATTTTCAAATATACAGCTTTATGTGTTCTATTCTTTGCTTTCCCTGTCAACACATCCCCTCTTCCATAGCATGGAAATTTTCTTCTTAATCTCATTCTTACTATGGCATGATTCCCCCACCTTAAATTTGAGTTCTCTACAACTATTTATTTGTCTCTTCAACAGATCATATACCCTCTAATTTTTCCTTGTTTCTTTTAACTTGAACTCCTCCTTTACTCCTTGCCTGGTCAAGCCTTATCTACCTTCACACTACTTGGGCGTGACCTTTCTTATCTAGTTGTTTATTCATTCATTTTTGCTGCTCTTTCATAATCATTGCTTCTTCCTGTGTGATGTCTTATCCTCCCTATCATTAGTATCCTCTATTTGTCTTTAGCAACTATTCCACATTAATTTTATTTGAATTGAGGTTCCTTCTAAACTTGTTGCAACCTACTCATTTCCCTAGTAGTTGAAAGCCTTCTACAACTTCCCTCTCAACTTCCTAGTGCCCCCTCACTCACACATGCCTCTCCTCATTTTTGTTCTGCAATTTTATTCCCACCTGTAGATGAGGCATGGCCTGCTTAAGGTTTTAATTTTCCCTTCTCATATACCTCCTCCCTGCATACACACTCACCATACCATACATGGCGTCATCCCCTCTTTGTTTTATTCTTGGCAGTTTTATCTCCTTCCTCCCCAAAGCCACAAACCCCTGTTTGCATCCATTTTTATATATATTTCATATATTCCATGACTTCTTAAATTGGCCCTTGATCTTCTATGCAACCCACTCTTTTATATATTATTCTCTTTTTCATAATATATTTAATTTATTATCTCAGCCAAAGTTCTAATGATTTTTCACATCTTTCCTAATGACTTGTTCTGTTCATCTTCTACACGAGAGGACTTTTACTTTGAACTCTACAACTCAACTCATCTTCGATGAATAATTGACCTTCAAGAATCAATTTTGATTCATGTCAACAAGCAATCAAAATTTAAATTATACATCACAACATGATATTTTTGTCAAATGAAATGATAAATAATGTCACTTTATCTTGCCTAAACAACCATCGAAACTGAAATGATCAAAACCCTGATGTTTTTGCATCAAACACGTCGGGTAGAAATTTTGTGGGAATAGGATCATAAAGGTGGAGTTGATTAGTCAAACTACTCTTCCAAGTTGAATTCAACCTGCAACGAACTCCATCACTAAATCCCGTGCACAAAGTTATTCCTTCTTCCTCTTCTTCCAACATATTTATGGAACACTTGTCATCTTCCTCCAACAATCAATTATCCTTTTCCTCCCTCCTTTTATGGACTCGTATCCACCATGTACCATCCTCCTCCACCAAATACTCTCTACTCTCCTCTCCTCCTTTATGGGATCCAACCTACCACAAATTGACCACCTCCACCAAGCTCTACTTGCATCATCCTCCACAACCTCTACAAGTAAATATACAACATCTACATACAAATCTAAAACTTCAACTATATGATCTCTCTTTCCATAAACTTGCACTGAGTCCTTATTCACCTCAACAACATGCAAATTCATAACAAATTTCTCATCACAAAATTTTGAGAAATTACACTCTACCTCTTCAATTTTCCCTGTTGCAACTTGTGTTTTGTCTTCTTTCATTGCGACATGCAGATTCTCATCTTCAATGACAATCTTCTCAAGCCACTCCTCTTCTATCACCAAAACTTGTGCTAAAAAATCACCACCTTTCCCATGCTCTATGATTGCAACCTCGTTGCATTCCATCACTACATCTTCAACCTTTCATTTTCAATTGTTGCTACACTCGCATCCTCTTGCTTATCCTCATTAGGCTTGACCAATTTATCATGTTTCCATGCTTCTAATCTATCCACTCTCACACTAATGTCAATCATCATTTCCAAAATATTTCTCTTCTCATACTACATCCAACCCCCCTATACCACAAGCTTCTTCCTCACCAATATTTCCATCTCACTTGCTGTTGCAATCTCACCTCAATCTATAATCCACATCACACTCTTAATATTTTTGTAGCTTCAAGCTTTCTTACTGCTCAAAACTCCTCTTACTTGCAACAACCCTCACAAGCTTCTTATGTATTGCCTTCACACTTTTTTGTACCCATAGGTCCTGGTGGATCCTCTCCATGCTCAAGATAACCATACTTTGATACCATATAGTGTAGAGGGGAATACATTTCACTTTGTCCTCAAAATTTTAATAATTCACAATAATGAATAGACAATACTCTACCCTACTTGCATAATTTGCAACCAAATGGAAAATTGGATTGACAATTTCATTTGTCAATGAATTCCCACTTCTTCATCCACATGAAATATTACAAACCATTCAACTAATTTAAATTCTAATGAAAAGAAAATTTGCATTCCTATTCAAAACCAATTGAACTAAATTTATTTATTCTCAATTCACAAGCCAATATTTATAATTTGCATTTCAAATATCATTTTCAAATTTATAATTTTTTGCATTCTATTCTTCACTTCCCCCATCAACATAACCCCTCTTCTATGGTGTGGAAATTTTCTTGTTAATCTTGTTATTACTATGGCATGATTTCCCCACCTTAACTTTGAGTTCCCTGTAGCTATTAATTTCTCTTCAATATATCATATACCCTCTAATTTTTCCCTATTTCTTTTAACTTGAACTTCTCCTTTACTCCTTGCTTGGTCGAGCCTTATTTTCCTTCTCTCTACCTGGGCATGACCTTTCTTATCCACTTGTCTATTCATTAATTTCTACTGTTCTTTCATAGCCATGGCTTCTTCCTCTGTGATGTCTTATCCTCCCTATTGCTAGCATCCTCTATTTGTCTTTATCAACCCCCTGCACATTATTTTTATTTGAATTGAGGCTCCTTCCAAACTTGTTGTGGCCTACTCATTTCACCAATAGTTGCATTCCTTCAACAACTTCCCTCTCAACTTCTTGATGCCCTCTCTCTCAAGAGCCTCTCCTCATTTTCATTCTACAATTTTATTCCCACTTGTAAATGAGTCGTGGTCCGCTTAAGGTTTCAATCTACCCTTCTCACATACCTCCTCCCTACATACACACTCATCGTACCATACATGGCGTCATCCCCTCTTTGTTTTATTCTTGCAATTTTATCTACTTCCTCCCCAAAGTTGTGACCTCTTGTATGCATCCATTTTTTATATATATTTTATATATCCATGGCTTTTTAAGTTATCCCTTGATCTTCAATGCAACCCACTCTTTTATCTATTCTTCTCTTCTTTCGTAAGATATTTATTTTATTATCTCACCCAAATTTTTAATGATTTTGTACATCTTTCCTGATGACCTGTTTTGTTCATCTTCTATAGTAAAGGACTTTTGCTTTCAACGTTGCAAATCAACTCATCTTCAAAAAATAATTGACCTTCAAGAATTAATTTAGATTCATGTCAACGAGTAATCAAAATTTAAATTATACATCACAACATGATATTTTTATGAAATGAAATGATAAATAATGTCACTTTATTTCACCTCAACTGATCATCAAAACTAAAATGATCACAACCTGGATGCTCCTACATCAAGAAGCAAAAAAGATGGAGCTCTTGCATGCATATTCAAGGGCATCAAGTTAGGAGATAAACGTTGTGAAGTCAAAGATTTTCTTTCTCTCAACTCTAGCCAAGAAACAACAAGAGATAGAGTCTTGGAACTTCAAACAAGGTAATTTTCTAAATACTAATCTTGGCTTGCTTTTAGCCCTCGAACTTAGGCCATGCAATCTATTGATCCTCTATTAGGAAAAATATCCAACAAGGTAACATCTTGGAAAGGAATATGGCTCTTCTGGATGGGAATAATAGTAATATTAAAAATAGTCATATCAACTCTCCTTGTCTACTAAATGTCATATTTAGTCGTGCCAAGTGGAATAAATAAAAAATTAAATCAATTGATGAGGAAATTATTCTAGAATGGATTCTTGAATATAAAAAAAATGGCTTTGATTGCATGGGACAAGGTCTATAAATGAAAAGGGAGGGTGGTGTAGGCATCAAGATCCATCTGGCCCAAAATAAAGCATTTGTTAGAAAAATGGGTCTCAACCTTGCAATTATATAAGGTACTGTTGATAGATCGACAACCGGCGGGGGTTCCACTCCCCACTCGCAAGAGGTCTAGGGGGATCATCCCCTTAGCGGGGGGTTTGGGGGTAGTGTGCCTCGACGAAGGCTCGGGGGTAGTGCCCCTGAAAGGGAAATTTTATTTCTATTTTGTTATTGTAAATCTAGACAATTCATCACTAGGTCTTAAATTTGACAGTTGATATTTTATTAGCTTGACTTGCCCTAGAAGGCAACCCTATTTTATGTGGGCATTGTATTACGGCTGTGTATTGTGATGTATTTTGAGAGTCTAATAGTGGTTGTGTTGCCTATGGATCTCTAGTGGAGTGTGGGGTTTTCTCCCGAAAGGGTTTTGCCCATGTAAATCACTATGTTGTGGTAGGCATGATATTTATGTTTAAGTTTATGTAATTATTAAAGATTTGTAAATTTTTTGCATTATTCTCCTCTCAAGATTAGTGTAGGAAGTTGTTTTGCTACCTTAGCTTCCTTATAGCATTCAGGGCAAAACTGGTGTGGAAAATATTCAAACAACTAGAATTGAAGTGGTAAGAATCCTTCAAAAAAAATACTTGGACAATAGCGATCCAAACAAGATATTAATTACCACAAGTCTTCCCCAAGGCTCTAGGATATGAAACTTAATGATTAAGTGCATATATTTATTTACAAACTATCTAATCTAGGATATTTGTGAAGGGCAAGAGACTCTCTTTTGGGAAGACTCATGGGGAGACTACCTACCTCTGGATTAGATGGATATCCTTGATCAATCAAAATGCTACCTCAACCAAAATTGGGGCTCGAAAGTAAGAGATTACATCCAGGAGGTGCTCGTGGAAGGGATAAGTAGTTGGAGGTGGAAGAGTTTGGAAGGAGTGAATACTCTGCTAGGAGAGAAGGGGGTCCTTGGAAGTATTTTGGAAAATTAGAGTATAACAATCAAAAGGGAGTAATATATATTAATATGGAATGGGGCAAGAAGTGGATAATACAACTCTAAGGATGGCTATAGGATTGCTACTAACTGTGAAGAAGCAATCAAAATTTCTATACACCTTTGCTAGAGAAAACATTATTTCCCAAAGGTTGGAACCTTTGCATGGGAAATATTGCAAAAGAAGATCCTTACAATAGATAAATTCATAAAAACGGGCTTCAGAGTGGTTTAGTGACTAGACTCCCTCAGTGAAGCTAACGATCTCTTGTGTGCTTGAATCATGGCGGCTAGAGACCATGGAGTTGATAAAAAAGTCAACCTTGGCAATGAGCAACCTGCGTCGAGAGTGTATACTGGGCGCAGTGAAAACCGTGATCACCCTAGGACGCATGACTAGTTATAGGACCTGGAAGTTCGTATGATGGCGACAGAAGCTCTAGAGTTGGATGAGTGCATAGAGAACTTGGTGTCAACTTACACTGATGTCTTGGTGGAGGCAAAAGTAATGAAGAACACCATCGATGCACTCCAGAAGCAGTGCAAATTCTTACAACAAGGAAAAACATTGCATAACACCTTACTGACTCAAGGTGGGGTCCAAGCCTCACACAAAGAGTCGAGTCTGGTGGAGCCATATGATGGCAAGTGACATGATAAGTCCTTGGAGAATTTATTCTGGGACATCGAGGAGTTGTTCTCTAACCTACCTGGTCTATCTGATGAGGCCCAAGTCAAGAAGGCAATTTCCTTCCTCACTGGAAGCGCTAAGCTTTGGTGGAGGTTGAGGAAAGTTGACAAGTTGGCTGGATATGCGGTAGACGACATTGATAGCTGGGATGATCTCAAGGACGCGCTGTGGGTTCAGTTCCAACCTAGTAACTCGGAATGGGTTATCAGGGCCTAGTTCGACGAGCTGAAGCATACTAGGAAAGTTTGAGACTATGTCAAAGCTTTCTAGACCTTGGTACTGGAAGCACGGAAAAGGATGACAAATTTTGAAAAGTTGTACCTGTTTATGCGTGGACTGCAATCCTGGGCGCAAACGGACATGCGTCGTCAGAATGTGCAGACTCTTCCACAGGCCATTATTGCGGTCGAGCGACTCTTGGATTTCAAGGGTAACGCAACCAAAGGATATGATGGTGGTAAGACTGAAGCTGTCGAACAAGGGAGGCCTTTCTGGAAGAAGTTCAAACAATGTGGAGGTGCTCCCTATCCCAAGCGTAATGGTGACAAGAATAGTAAGAAGATGAATGAGAAACAACCTCAGAAGAATCGCTCTGCAAGCTCTGAGAAGAAGCAAGACCATAATTTCTTTATTTGCGGTCGACCTAATCATTGGGCTCGAGAGTGCCCACAATGACAAAGTCTAAATGCGGTGTAGACCCCAGATGAGCCCATTGCAGAGATGGGTGCTTTGCAACTCCTGGTGACAATCCGCGGGAATGCATAAGGTGGTGTCATGATTCAAGACTCCTTGACTCGACATGAGCTATGCTTTGTGGAGGCTTTCTTTGGGTTGACCAAAGTATTAGCTATGGTCGACTATGGGGCTACCCACAGTTATATAGCAGCTAGCAAGGTGAGGCGGCTTAACCTTTCCATGCTTGAAGGGCAGAAATCCTTCAAGAGTGTGAATGGGCCAGTTGAAAAGTGCATTGGAGACATCCAGGATGTCAACGTGCGAGTTGGGTCATGGTCTGGTGCCATTAATTTGGTGGCCATCGACATGACCGATTTTGACTTAATCCTAGGGCAGGATTTTATTAGACAATCATTTGCTATGCTGGCGCCCTATCTTGATAGTGTAATCTTTATGGATCCTAAGCAACCCAGCCTGTTGCAAACCATGAAGGTTGGTCTAGACAAGCGGATCATCTCGGCGATGAGCTTGCGTCAAGCTGCAAGAAAGAACTCCTATGAGCTTTACTTGGCTGCACTCTTGGGAGATTGGGATGAAGAGGCGGAAGTCGAGTCCTCAAACCCAAAAGAGGTGCAGGAGGTAATTGATAGCTATGCGGATGTTATGTCGAGTCAGCTCCCAGTCGAGCTCCCTCTGAGGCGACATGTGGACCATAGGATTGAGCTCGAATTAGGGGCACGACCTCCAGCCAAGGCTCCTTATCGACTCTCTGCACCTGAGATGGAAGAGCTTAAGAAGCAGCTCCGCGAGCTGACTGAAGCTGGGTTTATTAGACCGTCAAGATCGTCATATGCAGCACCAGTTCTATTTCAATGCAAGAAGGAGGGTACCTTGCAGTTGTGCGTAGACTACAGAGCTTTGAATAAGCTCACGATAAAAAATAAGTACCCACTACCCCTCATTGCCAACTCTTTTGATAGACTGACAGAGGCAAGATACTTCACGAAATTGGACCTGACTGGGTTATTACCAGATTCGAATAGTTCTTGGGGATGAAGAAAAGACTACCGTCACAACGAGGTATGGATCCTATGAATACCTAGTTATGCCATTCGGTTTAACCAATGTGCCGACCACATTTTGTACTCTGATGAATGATGTATTTAGGTTGCTCTTAGATAGATGCATTTTTTTCAATCTGGATGATATCCTGATATACAGTCAAACACTGGAGGGTCACAAAACGCATCTTGTAGAGGTTTTCGAGTTGCTGAGGAAGAACAAGCTCTTTTTGAAGAAGGAGAAGTGTTCTTTTGCGTAGACAGAGATACACTTCTTGGGCCACATTGTTGGCCATGGAATGCTAAAACCAGATCCTAAAAAGTTGCATGCGATAGAGGAATGGGAACCCTTGCAATCTGTGCATGAGGTGCACCAATTCCTCGGGTTGGAAAACTACTACCGGAAATTTGT